>VYZQ01047366.1:0-16632 GCA_013400655.1 Mystacornis crossleyi | reverse complement strand
CACAAGACTTAACAAAAAGGTGAAAATTTTAGAAGATTTTAAAGCATGTAATGAGCAGGTGTCAAATAATACCTTTATGGTTAAATAACATCATTTGAAATGGGTGATCATCCAGCATTACAAACTGGAAAACAAAGGCAAAGGGATTTAGCAGAGAAGCTCAACATTTTATTCTAAGAACAAACTCCACTCTTCCCTGTGTGGTTTGTGCATATTTCTACTCAACATTCTCCTTCACATGGTGCANGCTTAACATTCATCCCAAACTTTTTTCTGTCCTCTCTGCCCTGTCGAGACAATTATGCAGGGGTCATCTGGTTCCTTTCCTTCTCACCTCACGTTAGACTAAGCCCTGTTGTGACACAGCATTCTTTATTCCTGTGCTTCCTCTCCTTGAGTTTAAGCCTCTGTTCATACCAGCTGTTCCAGTTCTAGGTAAAATGGAACACCCAATTGCTCATGGTGAAGATCAGGATGTCGAATTCCTTGTGGCTGTCAGTGTTCCCACACAGAAAGAGTCTATTTGTTTTCAGGCAGCACAAGATCAGAGTTGTAAATTAGACAAAGCCGGCATTTCGTGTGCCCTTTACCTTTAGCACACAAATGCAGTGAACAAAAGCAACAGAGACGCCAGTCTGTGCTAACCCACGTTAATAAAGAAAAGCAAGCTGAAACTTGGAGATTGAAATGTGAGAGGTTTTAGAAAATACTGTATGAAGTGTTGTTTCCTGACAGAAATCCAGGCTCAAGAGATGCTCTTCTTACCTTAACATGACACTGCTGGTGAATAAAGTTGTACAGAGAGAATGCTCAAGAATATTTTGTTCCCTATGGCTCTAGGATTGAAATTTTTTCTGTGTGACCTGACATTAGGAATAATGTAACTCCTGTTCTCTAGGATCTGCTCCATTAGCCACTTTTCAAACCAATCACTTGAGAGAATCATAGAATCATCATAGGATATCCTCAGTTGGATCAAGATCATCAAGTTCAGCCTCTGGACCTTTGCTCTAAATTTTTTGGCCACAGTAATTCCAAACACTAAATTACCTAAACACTGTAAATTTGTAAAAGCATTCCCAGCAAAGTCATGGTGCAATAAAAGCTGTATGCCTCTTACAAACATAAAAGACATCTCCTTAACTCTACACACCAAATCTTTCTCATCTTTCAGAATTCAATCGCATCAGGAAATCAGTTCCCACAGGATTGTGAAAATCTATGTTCCAATATTGATATTCAGCAGTGACTTTGATGTTGGAGCAGGTATTACCCTGAGTTCTTTATTCAAAAAGAAAAATCAAATGGAAAGTACGAGTCTATTGATACACTTCCACTCCTCACATAGTCTTACCTGTAGAATTACAGCTATAATTAACTAAGAAGTATTTTCTTAGAAAATTTCGTTAGGAATGAGGGGTATGGATTAGATTGTTTTTAACAGGAATGCCTTTAGCATGCAATATATGGCAGTATCTTCCATATCAGTAACTGTATTAATCTTTTAGAAATACTTCAATAGCTTTCTCTGCATGAAAAAGTAAGATGGCAGACACCTCTTCTATGACTGAAGTGCTGATACCCCTTCCTCACTATGCTGCTTTCCAGATTTGCCTCTAAACTGATCCTAAGACTATTATTCCAGAGTATCCACTGGCATGGCTGCTCCTGTGTTCCAGGCTGGAGTTGGTCCACTGTCGTGGTTTCTCTAAAGGTGGTTTCTGTTTCATTATCCTGACTTTCTCCTTGTTCTTGTGTCCTCCCTGCCCTCTGAGCTGCAGCAGGGACTCACAAAGATGTCATGAGGGTTAAATGGCAGTCACATACTTCTAATCCAGCAAGTAGACATTGTGGGGAGGGAGAGAGCGGGGAGAAAGGGAGTAGAGGTGAGAGTGAAATGGCAGAAGTCTGACTGTGCAGCTGCCCTTGCGCTCACTCTCCAAGCCGGCAGGTACAGAGCTGTAATCCCCTTCCGTGTGGCACAGAGAGCCCAGGTGTGAAGCAAGCAGGGAGCTCACACACAGAACCCACAGGGACAGGGGCAGATTAATGACTTCGATGTTGAAGTTACAGCAAACACGGGGTCCGTGTGTCTCTGCCACACACATCTCGGCTCATTAAGAGAAAGCGTTAATGAGCAAACCTCAGCTAGAGCTGCTCCTCCAGCTCCTTGCCTTGAGGGATCACATTGTGCAAAATGTACACCTTTCTCTAGGTCAGGGTGCTGTGGTTCATGTTGCCAGGGGCAGTTTCTTGCTGTTAACTGCTGTTAGGCTAACGAGGTGGTTTGAAGGCAGTGGGAAAGAAGGAGCTGAGGCCTGTAAACCATGTTAAGAGTTGCATGAACATGCTTTATGGTGTGCATAGTCATTTTCTGAGTCAGCTTTGTGAAGTGAAAGACATTTCTTTCCTCCTTTCTAAGAATGAACTTCATCATTTCCCTGAGAAGCATAACCTTAGTTTAGCATGACTCACACAAATATTCATGTATCCATTTCACTGGATTCTATTTTCTAGAATCAGTGCATAGTACAGAGCACCATTTATTGTCATTGGGTTTTTCATCAGTAACAATCCCACACATACACTTTGCTCTGCCTGTGAGTAGCTCATCACGAATATGGCATGATATTCCCTTATGTGGATGGCTTTATTAAGTATATAACTTCCTGTCCATAATAAATTGGATGGAGCAAAATCAATTAAAGAAAACTGACATTCCAGCTACTTTGCTGCTCTCTGGACAAAACCTGTCCAGCACTGTCACTTTTTGCTGGGAGACAGTAAATATTTACCAAAAAAGTCACCTTTCAGTCTGGGGCAAACAAAAAATACGTGACTTGTGTGGAAGGACACACAAGGTCAGCTTTGATCCCACAGAGCAGAACCACCTCAGATGCCCCACTATCTCGGCAAAAGAGACCTTAAACTACCAAAATTCTTGAGTAAGTATGCTATACATATTTCTCTTTCATCTACATGCATCTTCTCTTCAAGGCTGTAGGACTTTCAGCTGCAGCCTTTCCATGTTTACAGCTTTTCAGGAGTCATGGCTACGCTAGCTGAAGTCTTTAGATAAACCTAATGCTATAATATTTTTATATGTATGTAGGACAGAGTCAGATTCAGTTTGGCTTAGAAAGAAGAGCAGCAGCTGTGGGCTTAGCATCTGAATCTTTATTCTTCCCAGGCTGCTTAGCCTTCAGCTGTTAAATTTTCCTGTACCTTGGCTTCACTACCAGTAAAACTGAAATATTAACCTCATGTTGTTGAGTCCAAGGAAACAAACACACTACAGCAAGGATAAATACTTGAAGGTTGTATGTGGTGGCCACTGGAATGAAGTACACTCTCCTCAACCCGTGACCCTGACTCAGCCTTGAGGAGTCCAGCCCGTTCTTGCAATGTGTGCAAAACAGCACACTCTGAGAAGGAATTTCATTCCTTTTCACTTATTCCCAAAGCAGTATTCACTATTCACTATATGAGTAGGGATGGGGAGTGGGATTTACATAAACACAAACACACACACACACACATCTGTGACTGTGGCCTTGTTTGTATCAGCCAGTGCCACGGCACAGCAGAAAGGGATCTGTGGAGCAAAACTGTTGATTCTAAGCCTGATTTCACTTTATTTGTCTTGGGACCCTGAAAGTCACATGCTCTCATCCTTCAAGTTATGAAATTATGTCTGCAACTCTCAATAAGAAAATGGGCTTCCAGATACCAGGAAGGGCTGAGTTCTAGCACACTGTGAGCAAATCTTAGTGAGGTTCCAAACGTGCAGTTGGCTCTTGCTGTTATCTTCAGTTTAGACTTTGGAACATGGCTTTGGAGGTGGCATATAGGATCCTTTCTGACTCAGTTTTGGTATTTATCTTTTTCTTCCTGGCAGAAGTAGTCGGCGTACTCTTATTTTCTAACATTTTAAGCCTGCCAAGAAAACAAGAATCTGAGTCCTCCCTAACATTGTCACTTCTCCCCTCACAGAAGGACTTAAACACAGAAGAAACAGTCTGTGAAACAAAAACTTCCTTATCCTCATACAACAACTTGAATATCTAAAAAACTAACAAGTTCCAGCAACTTTGTGGGCTCTCTTATTGTTTACAGCTTCCTGTATCAATTGTTCTCCACAGGGAAGTCTGTGGCAAAGTTATATTTGTACTTGTTCCTTTTGTACCTGGCAACACTGAGAATTTCCCTCTGAGTTTTCTTCCTTACAGTGAGAATCCACTTCTCTATACTTCCCTCAGGGTGGACTATGCTGATTTCATCACACAAGCATAAGCAAGAAAATATCTACTGACACATGACATTTTCCTAACTTCCCTTAATGAAAGTCTCCATGGATTTTACAAGAAAATTAAATCAGGTATTTTACTGAGCCTTTTTTGCTCTTGTTTGTTAAGAATTACTAAAGAAATGTTTTCCTTCTAGAGAACTCCACTCAGAAGTGATGAATTTTCTTCTGTATTATGAGATATTTCTATCGACAAAAGTATTGATTTCACCCAAGATTATCTCTTAAATATTTACCAAAGTGTGCCAAGTAACAACTTTCTGAGAGATCTGTCACACTCAGAGAACAAGATTCTCTGTTTCAAGGCAGTAGTGCTTTATTTAACATCGTCAGCCATCTGAAGTATTCCAACAATAATTTTATCTTTTCAAATCAAATTATCATTATCACAATCAGCTTCAAAACACAGCATTTTCATTTCACTCGTGTGAGCCATTGCTGTCAAAGTTTTTAAAGAAGCCACCAGAGTAAATATGATCCAGATGTGAGTTTTCTAAACACAGGTTTCAACAAATGGGAAAATTGGTATAAATTCTACTCTAATGTGTTTTAAAATGTTGGTGGGAGCAAATGAATATTTTATTACTTGAAAGATAACTCTTCAGCATTCAGCTGGGATTATATAACTTTAAATTGCATTTGAGCACAAGTATTCCACCACTGTCTGGGCAGTAGAAAGAGGGGATAAAAAAGACAGACCCTGAATCCTAGAAGCACCGTATTGCCCGTCATGAGGAAACCACAACCAGAAAGGGCTCAGGAGCTGCAGATGAAGTGGGGTTATAAACAATACAGTATTGTGGAGAAAGCTCTGGAATATTCACCTTCCAGTATATAAGAATCTATGAAATTCAGACAGACAGACAGAGCTCTGAAATAGTATAACATCCCAGAGAAACTGAGGATAGCAGCTCAGGAAAGGACAGAGCACGCTGATGGTTATGGTGAGATTATTCCAGAAACTGGAGTAAATGAAGCTGTGAGGGTTGGCCATTTGGGAAATCTGATAAATTCTGCCAAGTGAGGCTGACTCAGAACTGAAGGATGAGGCTGCACTAATCAAACACAGCAGCCTGCAGTATTAAAGCTATGAATGCACCAGGGACTGACCAAAAGGGTTATTACAGCCAGGCCCAGCAAAGCAGTCCTTCTGAAGTGAATGCCCAGCTACAGGATGAACCCTGGAAGAACTCCAAAATCAGGTGCATATGATTAAGAAATAAGATGTGGCTCTAAGCATAAATTAAAAGCAAGATAAGCCTGCCCAAAAGTAACATAGAAACAACAAGCAATAGCACCTTTGACTGGATTGCAGCACATAGCACTCATGAAGAAATACTGTGATGGCTGGAGTAAAGAGCAACTGCAAGTTGTCCCAAAGGGAGATTAAAGAGCTCCATGGAAGAGAAGATGGGTAAAGGTGTATGTTGCATATGATAGGTGAAAGTCAAAGTGAAAAAAATCCTAACCAACACACCAACATTTTTCAGCCTGAAGAAGCTGAAGTCATCTAACAGAAACTCAAACTCTTTTGCATTAGAGAAAGTTTAAAAAGAAGCTCTATCATGTTGAAAAGACGGTCTCACGTGTTTAAATGTGGGAAGGAGAACAAACACAGGTTTTCTCTTCCTATTTTTGTACAATCTTGGGTAGATGAGACTGGAAATTAGTTTTCATAACTGTTCTGGACAATGAAATTAGTAAGAAAACTTAGAAAGGACTTACACTTAAGAATGAAAATGTTAAAAAACACAGGAGGGAAAAGCCATGGAGCCTGTTTCAGAAGTCTTGAAGATGTGCACTGTGGTGGAGCTCAGAGCTCCTGGTCATTGACTGCACAGATAGAAAAGATAACAAGTGCTGCAGTCTTGCATTTGTATTTGTGGGCCCAAAGGCATTCCCAGATCACCAATCTACACACGGATAGGAATACTGAGGATCAGCCAAACCGTCTGTATGTCCAGCAGTTTGATCAGTGGGGAAAGCCTAGCACTGTTTCTTAGCTCCAGTATGACTAAACTCGTTATCCGATTTTTTTTCTAGATTCTGTCATAATGAAGAGAAAATGTGACTCTGTCCAGAGCACAGGCTTTTGGCAGTACAACTCTTGATTGCTTTTGCTGCAGCATTTACAATTAAAAGACAGAAAAATGTGACTTTTTCAGACTTCCAAAAAAAAAGGTGCTCCTTTGACTGAGTTAAAAACTGTGAGGAGAGACAACTAGACCAGCCTCCCTTAGAAGGTGACTGCCTGTGTCTGCTGCAGAGCGCTGAGCTATCAGATAGCCCGGCCAGCTGCGCTAACCCCAGGACTGGAGTCGGTGTCGCTGCACCCTTGTGGCACTGCACTCAAACTAATTAGCTGGGAGATGAGAGATAGGGCTTTTCCAGCTTGCCAGGTGGTCTAGAAGATACTATAGCTCAAGCTGGATGTCTCTGCTCTGCTCTGCTCTGCTCTGCTCTGCTCTGCTCTCTCCTGGCACACGTCTGTCCCCCTGCCGGAGCCCGCCCCGGGTCTCTGTGCGCTGCCTGCTGTGGGTGCAGCCAGGCCCTGAGCAGGCATCCCCAGTGACAGGGGCAGTCCTGGAGCTGGGAAACGGCTCTGAGAGGGGGGGGCAAGAAGAACACAGCGCTGCCTGGGCCTCAAACTGGAGACACAGTTCCATTTAATGGTATTCCCGAGGGGGAGAAGTGGACATTGCTCTGCCTGTGGCCCCCCCCACAGCTGGCTGATGGTCTCCTAACTCTGACAAGCGTTTGACCCTGGTAAACAGGCACCAGGCCAGTGCTGGTGCCATGCTTTGAGAACTGTCTGCATCCTTATCTTCTCCCTTCCAGTGGTGTAACAGACAGAGGCGTTTCATGCTGCTCCATGAAACTTCACCAGAGATCACAAACGCTGAAGTGTCTTTACTGCCACTCCCGTGATTTCTGCCTGGTGTCACCAGTGACAGCCAGAGCTGTGTTGCTCTATCCTGACATGGCTTGTTTCTCTGTTTTTCTGAGCTTTCTTGTTTTGTAATGCTTGGATTGAATATTCATTCCAATACCTCTGTAATGTATTTTGCCCTAAGTTAGTGCTGCATGCTCTTACCTGCATTGTAAAATAAGGCTTAGAAATTACAGAGCCCACAGTAGGGTGGCTGTACACGAGTCTTTGCTCACAGAAGCTCATCAGAACTCACCACCTACACACCAAGGCAAAGAACAAAAACAAAACACTCAGGCGCTGTGCTTACAGTGTGTCTAGTTAATTCCAAAACAGCTACAGCTCCTTTATCATGCATTAACGTTTACAGAAACAATCGATGGGATCAGTGTAAGTCAGAGTAGAGAAAACAGATTTTTTGAAGTTGGTAAAGCCTTGAAGTTGCTTCTGCTTCCAGTGAGGGGTCAGAGCGGATGAGATCCCTAACAACTAAAATTTTTCAGTGATTTTAAAAGATTCCAAGAGATTGTAGCACCCAGTCTAGTAAGACAAAGAGAAAATAAGGGAATGAGGAAATAGGAATGGGACATGAAGGAAATGAAAGAAAACCTTTAACCTTTTAAAGACAATATGGAGACTCGATTTATTTCACGTTCTATCTACAAAATGGACTGCTGCCCTTCAGACAAAATTAGTGGATCCAAGTGCTACAGCTTTCATTTCCATGAAACACCAAGAAATATGAAGATATTTAACTAATGGAAATAGTTAAGCTAAATGCAGCTGATATAATGTCAGGGAAACCAGGACTTGACAGAACAAACTCACAGTACAAAATTATATTTTATGCCATAATAGTTTTGGAAAAAACAAACAAACAAACAAACAAAACAATCTTGAGTTAAGCAGGAGTAAAGAAAAAGAATAAAAAATTAAATTCCAGTATGGCCAAAGACTGGAGATCCTGATCCACTGTCAAATAAGAGCAGCTACTAAAGTGTCTCACAGAAATGTCCAGTTTGATTTCTTCTACTGCTGAGCCTCAAAGCTCACCATATCGATCTGAATAAGGTTTACAAAAATGTTGACTTTCAGGTGTCTGACTGTCTCAGCTCCTGACTGCAAACCCTGGCTCTCTAAGCAATGCGTTCCACTTTAGTCCCACTGGCTGGTCCTGACAAGAACAGAGATAAATGTAATTGACACTCCAAGGAGCAGGAAGGTGCTTCTCTCCTTAGGAGAGTGGGATTGGTTTTCTGCTTTAGGGGAATCCTAGTTGGAAGGAGAGAACTGTTTTCTAATCCACATTCTGTCCTTCATCCACATCCCTGCTCTGAAGAGTTTACTGCGTAGAGCAAGACAGTGTAAGAGATTTCAGAAGATTGGCACTCCGGGTGTGCGGCAGCCTGCTGTCAAGGTCATTCTCATGGACAATGGGACAGCGAATTAACACTTAAGCCACTCATCAGCCAGAATGAGGACTGAAATCAGGTCTGTCAACACCACTGTCGGTGCCTTAATCACCAGATTACTGGATATTTAGGCTGTTTCAAAATGAGATCACAGCTCAGAGTTACTGCTGAGTCCTTCTGCTGGAGCAAGGACTATTGCATTTAAGCTGATATTTTTAGGTGAGGGATCTTTAGATGCTGGTATATGTCCACTGAATTAGTGCTTAAACAGTGAGCCTGACACACTCAGGCCGCAGTAGACCACCTCTACATATTCTTCATGGGCAAACCAGGCATTTTTTCTAACTCCAACACACATGGAGTTTGCTGGATTTGATGTGCATTTGCAAACCATAACTTCAGTGAAAGCATGTCAGATTTGACCCTTCTGGGAAGTGCCATAGGTACTGTGTGTTTGTTACAGTGTTTGGGATTTCCGAACATCCTGCTGTCTGCTTAGGACTGAATGGTGGGACCAGAAACACCTGAGAAATGTCCAGTATGTCCTTAAATTCTGCCCCAAAAGGCTGTATCCTTGGGACCCTGAAGACCTGATTACTCTGCCTTAGTTGCCAAGTCCTGTTGGAGGTTGCAGCAATATTGTAGTGATATTACAGCTGCAATTAAATCACGGACTGTAAATTCAAGTGTCTTAAAAAAATTTCAAGGGAGTGAGTGTTACAACAGAGCTTTTGGTAGAGTTGAAATTTACTGTATAGCCAAGAATATTACTTTCTGTTCTAAAATGGATAAAGCTAAGGTGAATTTAAGCAGCTCTCTAATAGTGGCTCTGCTGAGCATAACCTATCTGAACAAAGCATTTTTCAGTGTTAGAATTCACACAGTTCACTGCTGGATGAGATATTAATCTTAACAGGAGTGTCTCAGCATCAGTGGCATCTTGCAACCATGTCCCATGAACAGATTACATTGCTCAACCCCTGTAAATCTGCTCAGTGATATTAGTGAAGACAATGAGGGTCAAATGAGCCAATATTTTCTTTTCTCAGTGCTACCCTAAGTGTGGCCAATAGCAGACGCTCAAGGAAGCAGAGTGTAAGAAAAAAAGGCAGGGTGTTGTTCTCCTTGATATTCAACTTCTGTCTTCCAGCGCTACTCACATGCTACCAAAAACTTATCTGGGAACTGCAAATGGCACTAAGGTTGATGGCTCTAAATCAATGTCAAATATTTATTGGAACTGCAGTAGCGTCTTAAACCATGTGTGGTCCCTGTTCTGTACAACCAATAGCATAAAGTAAAATGCAGCCAAAAGAACATGCCCCAGATGAGTTAATTGCAAGTACTAATGCTATTTGTGTGCCCTCATTATCTTGTTTTACTCTTGGTGACTTGTGGGTCTCCTTAAGTAAATAATTTACTTAGACGAAGTTCCACAGTTTCTGAGCGTGGTCTTTTGTAGAACGCAGGCTGTTATAGTCTTTCTCCTNAGACGAAGTTCCACAGTTTCTGAGTGTGGTCTTTCTCCGACTGCTACCACTATTTTACTAATTTTAAATTTCAAACCATGTTCCAGGTCATAGCACTCAATAACTCACATGAAATTCTAGATAATAAATAAAGTAAATAAAGTAAAAAAATCTCAGAATGGGTCCTGGGACTATGCCTAAGAGCCAGAAGGTAAGCATACACCAGATTGATCCTTTCTTCTTTGTGCTGCTGTATCTGCTGCAGATTTTTAGGGGCAGCGGCAAGGCTCTGGCCAGAGATGCTGGCAGAGTAACTCCATCACAGGAGCAGTAGGAATCACTTCAGCACAACCTTTGTTTTATCAGGATGTAGTTTCCTAAGAATTTGCATTTTTCCATATTTCGATGTGTGTTACAACCTTGTATCTTCAGCAGGGATATTGCTCTTCCTCCCCTGTTGAAGCAGTAATTTGCCATAAGTCTGAGGCTGTCTCTATGGGCTGTTTGTGCTATGGCAGCCTGGAAATCTTTAAGAAGAATAACAGAACTTTTTTTTCAGTAGATAACTACATCACACAACTAGAGTGCAACTATGAGAGAAGACATATCTTTTCTTTATCCGTTCAAGAATTCACACTCAAAATAAAGGAAAGCTCACATTAGTCTCCATTTCCATGCCTGGTGGCTTTTCTAAACACCTTCTCCGCCTCCACAGTCCAAAAAGTCAAAGGCACATCACACAAGAGTCAAGTGTCATTTTAACAACTCTATTTGCTGTTGATGGACAGTCTCCAGCTCTTCCTCATCCATCTTCACATCTTTGTGTTTGAAATCCTTCCTGGCCCTGCTTTTGTTGCCTTTCCCCCTCTCTTTAATTACTTTTTTTCCTTGGGTCTTTATCTACTTGCTTTTGCCACCTTGAGCTACCTTTCCAAGTTCAGAAAACACAGAAAACTCTGCAAGGGATTTAACTTTCTCCTGTTTAACTTTCTCCTCTTTAACTTTCTCCTCACAACAGCAGCTCCTTGTATCATCTGAGTGAAACCAAAATAAGTGTAATACTTTCTGAAATTACTCTAGGGTGGAAAGCCCGGGGCGATTAGCAGCAGCAGTTAGTTCAGGGCTGTGGAGGAGTAATGCTCCTGATCACAAAGGCACAGCTCTCTGAGCTATCCCAGCAGGCAGGGTTTGCACAGGCAGCAGCATGGCATGAGCAACCTGGTGGCCAGCAGTCACAGCGTGCCTTGCCTGCACTCAAGGGCCTCACCCAGTCTGTCCCTGGGGTCAATCAAACAAGCAGGAGGGCTTTTTTTACCAACTTTTCATTCAATACAGGCTACAAAAAATGAGGGGTTTCAAGTCTCTGCTCTCTTTCTCTTCCTTTGCTGGTGTCTCTTAGATTCTGGATTGCCCTGCTACAGGCATCCAGAGGAGGCTTCTCAGCAGACACTGTCTCTTAGGTCACTGGCATGAGCTTATCACTGTGACTATAGATCATCGTCTCCAGAGCTTGGCTTCACCCATCCCTCTCATGTGATAAAGGCACACATGATTCTGTCCCAGTTCTTCCAGAGCATGGTCACTGTGGGGATGGGGACCCCAGGCAGCAGAACAGTGCCGTGTTCTCGCTTCTGCATCTTCCTTTGATGAAGAGGGCCCTCATCACTGATGGCTTCAGGCTTCTAATCTGCCCCTGTCATGCAACTTGCAATGAATATAATGCAACACTATCAAAAGGATGAAAGGTACAAACACTGACAAACTGCAAACTTTTGAAACAGTGATTATGTCTGAGGAAGGGATTATTTCACAAGTGAAAGCATGAAATTACTGCCTTTGAACAGAGCAAGCATAAAAAATACACTAATAACTTTCAACCTACAAAATAAGAAAGTTCAAGAGAAATTCTTTGGAGAAAACATCATTGAGGTAGGATGTTCTGCTTATATTAAAGTACATTATTAAACTTTAATAGAACAGGAAAACTTGTGAAGCAAATAATGAGAGCAATAAGAAACTTGTAAAGTTTACATAGTTACAAAGAGGGAGAAACGATCACCCTTATTTTTGTGAGCCAGATGTGATTGTGTGTCATCAATGCTTGAGGACAAATCACTGAGCTTGTGCAAGAAAAGGGTAACTAAACAGAAATAGAAGAGAGAACTGACTGTGAATTCAAAGGTATTAAACCTTTGGGTGTATTATGTAGTGACTAAGCAAAAGAAAGAAGCAGATTTCAACATTTTGATGTGGAAAACTAATAAATAGAATAAAGAGGCAAAGTGAAGCATGAAATGAGCTGACATAAAAGGAAATAGCTACAACTAATGTTGACATGTGGATACGTGGTAATGAAAATTCACTGATAAAGCAAAGAAACATCATTAACACAAATAACTAATGACTACCAATTAGAATTAATACTGAAAGAGCCTATAGCCTAGACTGCTAGAAATGAGATGAAGTTTTATTTATATAAAAATGTGTAGTTTTGTGCTTGGGAACAAACAGCACCACTATATGCTAGAGCCTCAGTTTGACATGACAGAAGAGGAACCCAAAATAAACTCTCCAAAATCACACTTTTTATGAACTGCTGACACGAGGTAGCTATGACAAAACCAAATATAAGCCCAAGCTGCCATCAAGAGATCTGTTGTCAGTAGAGGTATGAAAACATTTCTGCTGTGTAAGATCTCAGTGAAACTCTATCTGGAATATTGTATAAAATTATGAATTTAATCTGAAAAACATGCGAAGATGGGAATTTGGAATGGATAAGAAAGAAATTCTCTACACAAGAGAAAATTTGCAGACCATGGCTCTTCTACCCCTGTAAAATGAAAGCTGAAATGGGATAAAATTGCTTTCTACAAATGTTTCATTGCAGGAGTGGTTTGATGGCTAAAAAGGCAAGCGCTGGCAGACCAACAAAGGTGTATATTGACAAATGCATTTAAACTGAAAATTGAAAGACAACTAAAAGAAGGCTAGAAGAAGCAAAGTACAGCTGTGTTAAAAATCACACGCGGTCATTTTACAAAGGGACTTCTGTGACCCCTTGCCTGGGACAGCTGAGCACCACGAGCCCATTCAGCTCCCTTTAATCCTCTGTTCCTCACAGAGCTACCTGTCTTATATCTTTTCCAGACAGTCTGCTGTTTCTAATTGCGCAACAACTTTCACATCTTCAATATCTGCTTTCTTTCAAGAAGTCTATCCTGTACAAAAATTTGTTCTTTATGAACTGTTTTATTTTAGCCATATGACCCAGACAGCCCCATTTTTAAATGAAGTGATGAGCCAAGCCTCACATGATCAAGTTATGACTAAACTTCCATCGTTCTTCTAAAGGATCACTTTCCCCTGCAGCCAATCCTCATGGATATCAGCCTTTCCTAGCAACTGTTTCTATCACCCACACGTTTATCAATATACTCAGTGTACCGAAGTATAACTAAGTGCATTGATATGCCAAAAGGCAATGAAAAAGAAGAGAAGAAATATCAAGCATAAATATCATTAATATTAAGCTGACAGGACTTGGCGCAGTGGCCAGTACAGTTAAGAGGTGTTTTAATTAGTTTTTTCAAAATAAATAGTATGAAATGAAGTTTCATATTCAGATCTCATGGCAGGTATTTCTGCTGCTTTTAAGTGACATGGCAAGGGTGCAAAAGTAGAAATAATGTTTATGTGCAGTCATGCAGGAAAAGACAACGATCAGCCAACAGGAACCTTGCAGAGTTCAACAAAAGAAATGCCAAGTCCTGCACTGGGGAGGAGAAACCCAGTGCACCAGTACAGAATGGGGACGAAGTGGGTGGTAGGCAGCTTTGTGGGAAAGGCCCTGGGGATGCAGGTGATCAGCACACTGACTGTGAGCTGTGTGTATAAATTCCTGCCCAGGGGAAAGCAGAGACGCACTTTTCTCAGCTGTGTCCAGTGATAGCATAGGAGGCTACAAAGAGAAATATGGAATTTTCACTTAAACAAAAGAAAAAACCTTTTTTTGTTGTGGTGAAGGAGGTCAAGCACTGACACAGGTTGCCCAGGGTGGGTGTAGAGTTTCTGTCCTTGGCTGCTCAAAGCCCAGCTAGACATAGCCCTGACGAACCTGCTCTAGGTGGCTCTGCTTTGGGCAGGGAGGGTGGACTAGACAATCTCCAGAGGCCCATTCCATTCTGTGACTCAGTAATCTGTACTGAATATACATTGTAATCCTAACAGTTGCTCCCAAACCCCAAAGAATTAGCACACTACGATAGAAAACATAGAAAAGGTAGCAGAATGCATTTAATAGCAAACAGTGCGTTTGTTACCCATCCTGTTTGTACACTGATATCTAATAAGCAGTATGTTCAGGACTGAACTTAAAACCCACTCAGATCACTAAATAAGTACCCTCAATCAGTTAATTCATTAGTAAAAGACAAAAGAGGCACTTGACAAAAAACTGTATCGGCCCTTTGGAGAGTAAGATCACAAATTTCCTCTCATGAGGTGTTTGCTCTGTTTTGAATCCAAAGATACCTCTACATGCACTAATTAGCTTTAATCCACAGCTAAAAATAAGTTCCTGGACTTTTCCTAAACTGGTTTAACTAGTTTTGGCCAGACCCTTATCTTTGAACCATAGTACCTCAAATTAGAAAACAAATAATCTTTAACTGTGTTAGTTACTGCTCACACCAAGGCAGGTTTTGAGCTTCTGTAGGACTGTTTCTTTCACACTGCATCCCGTACAGCAGTAAATTTGCAAATTCCAGCCCATGGTACTGTGTCTGGAATGCACTGCAGCTTGAGGACAAGAGCTGTTAATGCTCCTTACATCACAAATACATCCTTTATAAACACCTTCTTCCCATATGGCTGTTAGCCCCTTCCAGTATGAGCACAAATGAAATATTACAGGGGTCTAAGCTTGGTGAATAGAATCTGCCTGTGCCCTTTCTTCTGGCAACACAGAAAGTGACATTTCTCTTGACTAATCTTTTAATTAAATGGGTTGCATTTAGCAAGGAACTGAAGTGAGCATCCCTACAGCCTTCAGAAGTAACTACGCCATGGTAAATACGTGCCTTGGTTTATGCAAAACACTTCATTGTGTGTCTACAGGTGACTGAAACAAAGAAACACGACTGTGGTTTGCATAAAACCAGTTCTGTTTCTGAGGTCTGCAGTGTATATTTAGGTGTGCAGTGTATATATAGGTGTATAGTGTATATACACTTGCATACAGTGATGAAGTTATGTGCAGAGAAAAAAAGTTTCTGTATGAACACTGAGCTCCTGTAGCATGGCTGTAACTCCTACTGATACTCGATGGCTTGGGTCTGGCACTCGTCCTCTCACACCTCTTTCAGCCCCCAAAGCAAGGAGATTGGGGAACCTAGTCCAGGAAGGGGATGTAAATTAAAGATTTCTATGAGCAGGTCAATAAAAGACACAAAATTTTTACAGTCATTGGCCTTGCTTAAAATTAGAGAGATATAATGAAGCAATCTGGAAAGCTCTTAAAGGTTCCTGTGAATTAAGCAACTTGCTAGTATTGCTTAGAGAAGTGGATCAGTTCAAAGATACGACCTGAATCTCTTTTTTTTTTCCTCTCTGACAGTGAGCATTTCGGTGTTTGTCTCACTCTCATGGGTAACAAACCAAGATTTCACCTTCCAAGCACTTGCAGTTATTTACCTATAAATTTCCACAACCTTGTGTCACGCTATCTCTTTGTGCTGGGTAATAGAGTTTCAAATAGGGTTGGGTTTTTTCTTCTTTTTTTAATAATTTATTCAGCGTTCCCAGACTAGGCCACATTGGTGTTGATATCTTCTCTTTCCTGTGATGAAAAATTCACAATGCTACCTTGAATAACCAGTTTGGTAGGTTCTTTGAGAAGTAACCATATGTTACTACATTAAAATGCAAGTGCCTCATGATACTATGTCACTATGATGTTTTCCTGATGATAAATAATTTAGGAGGGATAAATTAATTGTGACTTTAAAAGAGTAATCTTGAAAAAAAATCTGATCATCATCTCACACAGTATTCCCACAATTTCTGAGGCTCCTGGGATCCTGAGGAAGTTGTACAGCATTGTGAGCTCCTGCTGTATCACTGCAGTACCCTGCTTTGTCAAGACATTTTGTCCTAGTGCAGTGCGAGACTGATCCAGGCAGATAAAAGCACATTGCAGCAGGCTGGAGTTTAGAGCTCACAGGACAGGGCGGTATCTTGCACTGATGATCAACACAAACTGATGGCAGTGTGCTCGGAATACTTTATATTTATTTATTTTATGTTCTGACAGCACCTGAAATAATTTTGTGATACTTTGCTGTGGTCTGATACCAACTGCTTTATTATTATTATTATTAACAACCATTTAGACTGAGAGCACCAGTTAATCCACTGTCACTGTAAGTCACCATTAATGAACTACAAGGATCAGAGGATATGCAATTTATTAGAGACAAAATTCAAACTGCTGCCATTTTTTTAGCTGTTTTCAAA
>VYZQ01047362.1:10550-35188 GCA_013400655.1 Mystacornis crossleyi | reverse complement strand
TGGTTGGCACAGGCAAGCTGTCTGTCCTATGGCTGTAACTACTGATGGAGCTGAACCTGGTGGTGCTGCTGGGTTTTGAGACTTTTTATCAGTTTCCTGGCAAGTGCAGGCAAAGCCAATGTTTTCTGACGTTTTCATTTTTTTTAAGTCCTGGTGTCGGTGCAAGACATTTGTTATACTGAGTTTACACTCACGTGGTGATGCTTGTACCCTGCGGAAGGACATGGCTAGCTGTGTCTGATGAGGTTGCAGACATCAGCATGCAAAGAAATCAGATTTCCACTGATTTCAGAGAGTACAGGTAGGTTTTCTTTCATTGATTTAACTAAAAAAAACCAGCGTAAAATACAGTCTTAGGGGTATGGCACATCTTTGCTTATTGGCTGGAACCAGGCACCCTCACTCGAAGCCTTAGGAGCCTGGACAGCTCCTACATTACTTCCAAGGTAATACCTCCTCCTCTTCTCTCCGTATATGGACTTCCTGAGGGGGTTCCATTTACAACCAAGTCATTCCTTGAATGTTGTTTTTATCATACACGTGACAGGAGTTTTGACTTTCATTTATTTTTCAGTCTTTTTCTAAAGGGACATGGTTCTGACTTGTCTCCTTGCTGCCAAAAGGGTGGTTTGCTGCAGAAATGTTGGCTTTCATTCCATTCTAACATTTTAAATGCATATTCCCTTCTTTTTAGTCATCCTTGTATCTTGTATGCTAAGGCCCAAGAGCTGTACAAGTTTATGTGGCTATTAAAATATTTCTAGATGAATGAGAAATATTAAAAAACTCCCAATACTGTGAGCTAAATTAGGAGTTTTGGAAGAAATAGAAGCACTTTTGGCTTAGAGCTTAAGTCAACCTTCAGCTAGAGGCCTTTTAAAATAAAAAACTTTCTTCCTGTGCTTCATCTTTCATCATTTTAAGAGACTACCTGCAGAGCTCTGACATAGTCAGTTGAATTCTGAGTCTGCCTTCAGAGCTGGGTCAGTACAGCTTCCAGAAGATGACTGAAAGCAGATCAGGTTTCTTCAGGTTTCCACCTTTTAACCCTGCTGTCGGCAGCATGACTGTTGTTCCCACTGTTTTTTTTTTTTTGAAGAGGATTTTTGGCTGGAGGCTAACTTTTTTTTGTTATGCAAGACCCAAAGCACCAAGAATTCCTGCCAGTAGAGAGGCTGATGTAGTCCTCATTCCAAAGAAGTGTGAATTAGACCAGCTGGAGAAGGACACCAACCCAAAAGTGTGATGGATAAGAGAAAAAATCCTGTTGTCTGTTTAGTGAGATATCACTGTCTTGTCTTCATGCTGCGGTCTCATATAACCCGTGTGCAAGCCTGAAGGAGGGAACATCCTCAGCCCCAGAAGAGAACTGACAGTTCAAATGGCCTCACAATCAGAGGACCTGAAAAAATGGGGCTGAAGCCACAGTGCTGGGTACCACTGATCCTGCTGGGACTGAGCCCTTCAGTCTCTCTTCAGGTGCCTGATATTTACCAGATGCTCCCCAGCCCAGTGCCATGCTCACCCTAATAAGAAAGGTGTAGATGATTTATATCCACTGCAACTTTCTCTCTTGTTTTCCTTGCTCCTGAATGATGAAACCCCCCCTTTGCTTGTGTCCAGGTGTTGCTGCAGTGGGAGTCCCAGAGGATGAGGTACAGCACATCCACCCTGAGCACTGGGCAGCTCTGCTGCAGGAAGTCTAGAGATTTTCTAGCATGGAATATGACAGGGCTTTTCTGCAGTCATCCTGGAGAGAGCTTTTTCCTTGGATGTGTGCAGCTCATTTGTTACAAAGCAAGCTGTGTTCCTGGTGTGCCACTGTGCACAATACTGTGTGCACAATACTTACTTATTCCAGCTCTTAATCAGAGCTGGGTCAAATCCATTTAAGAAAAACATAAATATCTTACAGTGGTTTTTTTAGGAATTAAAGTTGCAACTCCTTCTCCGAAGTCTTGATTAAACAGCACTAAATGTCACAATACTATAAGAAATAGCCACTATCAACCAAACTCAGACCAGGTAAAAACCACTAGAGGAATTTTGTCTGGAGTGGTCAAATTTCAGTGCAAACACAGAGGGTCAACTTGTGACACTTGGCTCCTGTATTCCGCTCGTAAGCATCCCAGAGTATTTGCTTTGCTCTCCCTGTCTTTTTCCTCCTCTGTTCCCCAGTCCATATATCAGTGTCAGGGAGTTCAGACATCACAAGGGCCGGTGGTTTTTTTATTATTTTTGTAACACCTAATGTGGAATTTTGCATGAGCAACACTCCTTCCTGTCGGCACTTGGAAACTCTTTTGTGTTACGTCCGTCCTTTCTCTGAAGTAATCACTCAACTATTTCTAGCAATAAAATATTCCTCTGTAGCACCATCAAATATGTTAGAAAGATTAGTACAAGATCTGAAGGCCCTGTCCAGCTAAGTCCAACAAAACTTCCATGGTCTCTTTAATTCTCTTTTTTTTTTTTATTTCACTGCAGATATTGCCTGTGGACACGGAGTAGGAAAAAGGCTCCCCAGATACTCCACGGAAGACACAAGCTCTATAGAGAGGCTGCACACTGTCTGAGTGACATGCCAAGGGTCAGGAACAGGAGTCTGTGCACATCTACATCTTTCTTTTCTGTGTTTTGTTGTTTTTTTTAAATTAACTTTAAAAACACTACACCAAATAATTGTCTAAAATTTGTTAGGCTACTGGGAATTGGACCTGCCTCGTCTGTTCGCTGAAAAAGCTGTGGGGTTTTTATCTCTCACAGCTGGGGAAGTGAGGAGAGAAACCATTCTCAGTAAGGTAGTTTGAAAATCTTACTTGGTGCCTAAGATGCATTTGAGGGAGAAAAGGTTCTCCTAAGATATTCAAACGTTCCCCTGACTAACAGTGGGAGAATTCACTTCCTTTGCTCTCCGCTCAGGGTTTGACACTAGCTGAAATAGAGCTGGAACTCCTGCAATTATTAAGAAATCATTCAAGAATGGAGAAGTGACAGAAGTGACAATTGTACTCTTTTCCATGTCACCAGTTGCACCAGCTGGAAGTGCATGTGGAAGCTGAACTTATTTCCAGTGGTTGCTTTGACCTGACTTTGGGAAGCATGGACTGGGTCTGTCAGCACTTGTTTGTGGAAAAAACCAACTTCTCTGGCTTTCACCGGGGAACCAGCTCGTCCATGAGTTATAGTGCTAGGGATAAAACAACTGCTTGTTCCTTGGCTCTTCTTCAGTCTTTCTTCAGCTGGACCATCTGGGGAGGCTTCCTCCTACGCTCCAAAATGTCTGCTCCCTGGGAAGGAGCCACGTGCGTGCAGCTGCCCCTGGCATGGCTGCCTGACTGCCCCCCTCGCTGCCTTGCTGCACACTGCCGTCTCCCGTGGCTTTGGCACTAAAAAAAAGTTTACTTCAGATTAAGGGTATTTTTGTGCAGCACCTTTTTTTTTTGTTTTGTTTTGTTTTTGTTTGACAGCCATGACAGCCTCTCCTCATTATTATGGAAAATATAGGGTTGGTGGTAATTACTATCTGAGTATGAATGGGAGCAAAAATGGGCATAGACTGCACTGGCCTTTCTTTGACAAGGTATAACTTTCTTCTGAATTTCCGTGTTAATTAATGCTTATTTAAAAACCACTTTAATTGGCAGTAAACACCTCAACTTTTTGTACTCATTAAAATGCACCCATTGATGTGTGATGGATTTTTTAAAGCTTAATTAACTTTCTTCCTGTATATATAACCTATAATAATGACAAATACTGGAAACTGCCTCCTTTTCCTCCCTCCCCTATGTTTTGCCCTCCCCCCGATATTTCTATCACTTGAGGAAAGGCTATAAAAATGTATCCTGACTTGGTCAGGATTGGGGGGCTCCCTGGGCACAATAATCCAGCCCCTCTCAGAGACCCCACAGGGGCTGAGACTGGCCAGGAGCCACAGGCAGCTGCCCTGCATGCCCATGCCCTGTCCTGTGCCTGCTCTTGCAGCCTGAGATGCCCACCCTGCCCTCACTCTTCTTCCTTGTGGGCAGAAATTGGATTCTTCTCCCACCTTCACTGTGGGTTTTTCATCACTTTTTTTTTTTTTTTTTAAATAAAATTGCTGTGGAAACTTTCTGTCAGGTAAGCTCACAGGCCTTTTCTTCCCTGAAAAAAACCCAGAATCTTCCAGTGAAAATTGATTTTTCTAGTTCTTTTGTTCTCGTTTTTTTTTTTTCCAAAATAGATTGAGACAGGTTTATCTACATGCACATATGTGAATGCCAAGTCCAAAGAACCAAGGAACCTCTAGTAGTGCTTTCCTCTTCCTCCAATTTTCAGCCCATATCTAAGCCATTGAGCAGGTTTTAGTGCAAAACTTTCTAGTGCAAAGAAGAGAACAATTATTTCAACTTCTAATTTTTAAGTGTCTCAGCATTTTGGACAGTGAAATGAGACTTCTGAATTGCTTTTGGGCATGAGATGTTGGTATTTTTTGCAACTGTGATCCTTTGTACACAAGAGAAATTACCAAAAAGCAGAGGATGTTACAGTAATTCATGAAAATATGCAAATTGCTTGGTTCAGCTATTACACACAGATCATTTCCCAGTCTTTCTTTGCAATTTATGGAATATTCTTGTTTAAGGTGGGTAAATCAGAAGTTTTAAAATGGGCAGTCTGGTTTGTGAAGGCACTTCTAGCGAGTCAATTTTAAATGCATGAACAATGATTAAATTTCCACAAGTGCCTAATTTCCAAAAACTCCTAATATTCATGCCTTGATGGGGCTACCTGAAAAGAGAGGCTAGACAAAATTAGGAGAATAGAAGTGGATGTATTTATTGAAGGGCCTTCAAGATACACTTTGGGAAGACAGAGCCCTAGGGCTACACCCAAAATGGACGACCAGGTCACGGGTTTTTTATAAGTTTGGTCCATTTGCATATCGGGGGTTAATTCTCCAGTTACAGCTTCAGGTAATGAAGTCATTACCCCAGGTTTGTTCCCCCCCTCTTAAGCCACTTTGTTTCCATATTTCGAGGCCTGAGACAGTAAGGTGTCCTTGAGGTTCAGGCCTAGAGAGGATTTGTTTTGTCTGACCAGAATGTGAGAACAGTAGCTAACAAGCTATATGTAGTCTTAGAGTTACACACTAAGCCATTACAGGATATGAAAAATATAAAAGCTAAAATCCGAAGGCATCAATATCTTCATCCAAATGTTTAAAATACCTTGTGAAATGCTCTTCGTTCTCCTTTGCTCTGTGTGCTTTCTCTTACCCAGCTGATAACTGTGCCGCTGCCCAGTTCCTTTCTCTTTACCTGTCTCAAAGAGCGATTAGGGTGACTGTCAAAATTCCCCACTGTAATAATAAATACACCAAGATATTCCCTCCTGCTTTGTAACTGTTGTGTGGCCAAGCTAACACTAATATTTACTGGCAATTACATCTTGTCTGCTTCACAGGAATCTTCCACTCTGTGGTGACCAACACAAATCTTTATAGACACAGCTTATCAGTCACCTAAATTAAGTGCACACTTAAAACCATGGAGCTTGCTGAGTTTCTCCTGCTGGGTGGTTTTTCTGTACAGCTTGAGAATAGGACAAACAAGATTTGCACTGACTGAGAACTGGATTTCTCTCACCTGCTCAAGGTAACTTAATTAGGGTGACAGGATTTAATTATTATTTTAAAATATACATGCATCTGGAAAAATGTGGATGGCATGCAGTATTGTGAACATTAATGCTAACTTTCTTCCTGGGCTGATTTCAAGGCTATCATTAAAAATAAATGCTGCTGCCTGTTAATTTGACCATGTCAATAAATAAAAATGTCCATAACACGTGTATGAGGCTAATTAGGATTTTATGGCTGTGTTGTTCTGGTTGATAGCTGTGCTGTTGGCTTGCTGGGTCTTTATGTTTCGGTGATGTACACCTCATTGATGCATAACATGTAACACCTGTTGATGTAGTAAATGTTTAGTCCTGGCAATTGGCCCTCACATCATTTCTGGTACTAGAGCTCTGTGTAGCAGACTCAGGTCTCATAATTAGGCTTCCTCGGTTTAGAAGAGCTTTTCCTAAAGGAAAGCCTTAAAGCTTCTGTAATCCTGGTGAAGCTCCCTGAAGTTTGTGAAAAAGGACAGCATTATTCTCTGTCGCAGAGGGACAAATTTATAACTGTGGGCTGGTTTGGTCCTTGCCTGTGAGGCAGGGCCGCTCCTGTAACAGGATACTGGAGGCTCCAGGCACAGCTGCTCTTTCTCCCCCTGCCCGTCCCGACAGTCACGCAGCACTGGCGATGCTGCAGCTTCCTCAGCTTTGGGTGCCATATAGAAACATAGCCATTCTGAAATAAAATCAGTACTGACTGCCTTGAGTGCCTGCTCTTCACTGTTTTTCAGCACCAGGCCTGCCTGAGAATTGCACGTCTATAATAAAGAACCGTGACATAACTTTCTTGTAGGTGGAGTTCCCTGCAAAGTCCAATTAGTTTCAGACTCTGCTTTGAAATGTAAAAGATTATACCCGTCTTACCTTTGTTTACTTGAACAGCTTTAACTAGATCTGCTTGAACTGTTGTTAAAATTTATTTGGTTTTAAATATTTATTTATTGTTTTTAAAATCCCATTAATGTCTTGGTTTTAAGGGGGTTTTGTGACTGTGGATTGCACAAGCCATTTGATGCTGTGCTTAACTAGAAATGCTGACTTTTGCCTGGAGTCCTAGCTCCCAGGCTCAGCTCCACAGCAATTCGTGTGTGGCAGGAGAGTCACCCTGTGCTAATGAGGAGGGCAGAAGCACCTCCCAGCACAGCTAAGTAAGGACAAGGGTTTCAGAGCAGTTGTAGCCACACACCTTGGAGTTTTGGCTTTGTGGAAGTTCTGCGTGAGTGAACAGGTTCCTTTGCTTCCTACACAGGAACATTAGAAATATATTCTATTAATTCTGTTATTATAGATTTAAAAAAATATTAATCATAGCTTTAAAATAACTGGTAATTAACAGGACAACAGTGTTACTCATCAGAAAGAAAAAAGCAGGTAAGCAACCGAGCTTAGTATCAAATTCAATAAATGAGCACAAAAATAATTCCAGCAGTTTATTATCCCAGCCTCAATCTTGTCATTCTGCAACATTCTGAAACTTCATTTTTCAGAAAAAAGCATTGTTGCTAAATGAAAATAAAGCTGCTGCAGAAGGTTCTACCACTATATTCAGCACAGGAAAAGCATGGAACAGTTGGAGGAGGTCCAGAAGAGGGTCATTAAATTGTTTGTGGGGCTGGAGCACCTCTGCTGTGTGGACAGGCTGAGAGAGTTGGGGTTCAGCCTGGGGAAGAGAAGGCTCTGGGGGGACCTTAAAGCACCTTCCAGTACCTAAAGGGGCTACAAGAGAGCTGGGGACAAACTTTCTAAAAAAACAGGTAGCGATAGGTCAAGGGGTAGTGGCTTCAAACCAAAAGAGATTCAGATTAGATATAAGGAAGACTTTTTTTACAATGAGAGTGGTGAAACACTGGAAAGGGTTGCCTGGAGAGGTGGTGGGTGTCCTATCCCTGGAAACATTCAAGATCAGATTGGATGCTCTGAGTAACCTGGTCTGGCTGAAGGTGTCCCTGCTTCTTGCAGGGCTGTTGGATTAGATGACCTTCAAAGGTCCCTTGTGATCCAAAGCATTCTATGATTCTGTGGTATTTCTATTGGACACAAGGGCAGAGAGGTGTGAGAAGGCAATGACTAAAGCCACTAAAGTGAGAGAAAGACCTGAATAATTGATTTCAGTGAAAGGTAGGTGTATTCAGATTTTTCTTCTTTGCTTTTTGGCAGAAGTTCTCTCATAAAGGAAAGACAATGCCTTGCCTTGACTGCAAAACAGCTTGAAGGGAAAAAATGGGGATCTAGTTTTGAGAGCAGCTCCTGAAATGGTGGAAAGTGTACTCCTGGGCAAAGTTATCCCTGATCTGTGCTTGCTGTGGGTCACCCAGCACCTGCCATAGGAACATGCCATTGACCATGGGAGCAGTTTCTTGGTAAGATTCTTCTCCTGCCAGAGCCATCTCTCTTCTTAAAATGGGGTGTCTTCTCATCTACATATTTATCTGCACAGGCTACACAGAGTCAGTTTGTACTTGCCTGTGATTTACTTATTACCAAGAGGTTAATGACTCAAAATCAGAGATAGCTGTGTTGATTGCCGTGATGGTATCACAATTCCAATCGGCGCCTGATATGCCAGCAACCAACCCAAACCAAGTACCTGGGTTTATGATTCAAAATATAAACTCTATAGCCCCCACTTTGCAAACTGACTTGGTGAGAAGAATTGCTGGATTGAATGGGTCAGGATTGTTCAGGAACACGTTTTGAGGCCACCAATGTCACTACTTTTTCAGATATTTTGCCAAAGAAGTTGGTGAAAGTTTTGATTTGTGATAAGTGGAAGATAGTGTTTTCCAGATTATTTAAATAATCTCCTTAAAAAAACTCTCTCCCAGGCTAGGAAGAAAAAATCAGAAAACTAGAGTAGTGAAAGTTAAAAGCAGAACGACTTGGGTTTTTTGCCAAGAAATTGGTTAAAATCTGTAAAATAAATTTTCACTTTATAGAAATAAAAAAAAAGTAAAATATATTTTGTTTAACAGGCCATTTGGATTTGATTATTGTTTTTATCTTTCAATGGCAAGTTATTTACTGTTTACTTTTCTCCTCATTGTGTGGCCCCAGGCCTTACTAAATGTGTTCTATTCAAACCCTGCTCTGAAGACAGAAATATTAATTTCCACATGGGCTTTTCTATAGAACTCATCACTATGGTAACTGAATGTTTCATAAACATTAATGAACTTATTTTCACTGCACTGCAGTGAGGCATTGGGTGGTAGTATTATCCCCATTTCATGATGAAGAACTGAGGCAGAAAGAGATTAAGTACAAAAGTATTCACTAATTTTAAGTTCCCCATCTGAGATGCATGGTCTGATTTTTCAGAGGACTTAGTTTGTTATCTGTTCAAAGCACAGCTCCCATTGCCTTCGGTTGCAGCTGTGAGTTCAAATTTCTTTGTGCTTTCTGTACTCGGATAGAGACTGCTTTAATCTTGATCATACATGGCCTTTTTAATTTCTTTTCCTCAACATAATCAGAAGGAATTGAAACTTACTGTGGTCCTGGCCACATATTTTTTCCACATATTAACTGAAATGCCAATGATTTACATAATTTTATCCGAACACCAATTCATAGCTTTAGTGTTACTACTAAAATAATTTATAAGATAGTAACTTAACTTCTCAAAGATTAGAAAAGCATCTGCTCTGGTAGAGTTCAATTTTTGTTCCCATGAAAGAGAGCAAAACTCCTGGGAGCCCCTTTTTTGAGCATAATCTGGGGGCTACTGATGTAGCTACAAACAGTTAAATTGGAATAATGGATTTTTATGCAGAGTCACTCATTAAAAAAATTAATCCTACCCTCCCCGAAAGGCAAGATATCAAACAATCTAAACGTATTATTTATACTTTATATGGGATTTTTCCAGCACATGAATCAAGTATCTTGTCTCAAACACACATGGACTTTGCCAAAGTTTAGATTTGCTGTGATTGACCCACAGACATATCCCAGCATAGGAGGGAATCTATTAAAATTGTTTTCTCTTTTCTGTCTTCTGTCTTTAGGTAGGAGGGCTCTGTAGTGTTTTAGGATATCTTGAAGACCCAGCCCATAATTTGCATCAGAATATGACACAGGACTTATGGGTCCCCTCACAATTTTGCAGTCTCCTCTTCCATTCTTTTCTTCTGACCTACAAGTTGCAAAAGTTTATAAATGCAAAGTCTACTTTCAGGTCTTTCCCAAGATATTTAATCCTGGAGCAAATTTTTGTAGATGTTTTTCTGAAGCAGTGAATCAGAAAGCAAGCACTGACCCCATCTTAACCACAGAGGTGCAAACAGGCTGCTGCAATATTGTGTTGTTGAATTTTCCTTCCAGTGCCAAATGAAAGAGAGCTTGCCCTTTTCCTCAAATCTCCCCCCAATCGAGAGATGAGTGAGCTGGTAGCTACAATATCCAACGGCTTCACCAAGTCGAGAATGTGATGTCTGTGTAATAACGCTCAATTTTGTACACTTCAAATCCATTAGTAGCAATTACCTTACCTGAGGTGTTTTGAGTTAGTTTTAGTACAGCATTCTTGCAGTTGGTAGATAATGAACATAATAATGTATACAGCATTTTCAAGTCTCTGTTTTTAGCTACAATAATGCCATTAGGATTCTATTTAGCAAATGTGTACTTCACACTGAAAGTTAAGACTTTTTTGTTCATGTTTTCCTTGCCATGATTTTGATTGCATCTCATGTCCTATTCTGTGCAGTGCTGGCTTGCCTGAAAGAGCAAGAAAGTATTTTATCCACTGCACCTGTGCAAAAGCAGCGAGGCCTGGCACGTTGAGAGCAAAACAAGGCCGAAGCAGGGCAGGGCATTGCCTGAGCCCTGGTGCATCCTTCCAAGCACCCCTGGGCAAGTTGTGTGCCTGCACTCTGCTGTGTCCTGTTTGCCCAAGGGATCCTGATGCTGGCACCCTCACAGCGCAGCACAGCAGCCATCCTGCTCACCCCAGGAGGGGCCGTAACTCTGCTGAAGCTGCTGGTGTACTCCACGGAGGTAAAGATGCAGGTGGGCTGCATGGTGCTGAGAGAGGCAGGTGTTGCAGCACATTTCACTGAGGGATGCCAGCTCAGATGTCTGTGTTGGGGGTCCTTGGGCACTGTGGATGTGCTGTGGCTGTCCTTCCCCTCTGAGCTTTTTTCTCTTCTCCAGAAAAAGACTGTATAGCCCATATGGGGAGTTACAGCTGAGGAGAACTCAGCTTGGACCTGGGTGATAATAAGGAGTGGATGGTAAAGCAAGGGCGGCTGTAGTGAATGTTGTCCCATGCCGGCTTGCTTCCACAAGTCAGCGATGTCAGACAGCTCTGGTGTGGGTGGGATAACCCTGCCCTTGCTCTGGGTTGAGGACCACCCCAGTACTTTACCCTTACAGGATTCCTCTTCATCCCTTGTTCTCGTAGCAAGATAACTATGAAAGCTTTGGATTGCGAGAACCAGTACTCCACCAGGTTTTCCTTTTCTCTGCCCAGTGAAGGGAAAAATAAGAAATCTGTTTTGGGCTATCATCTGAACCAAGTGATACTGCTAAGCTAACAGACAGTTTTCTAAGGAATAAGAATTCTTTGATTGTATCTTTCCAAGGAATTCATTACTAAAGAATGAGAAAGGGATGAGGAGATATAATTGATGCCCCCTTTGTAGATGTCATTGCCAAGATCTCTGGCATAGATAATATCAGCACCTTAAAAATAGTTTCAAAATCTTACAGTGCTCCTTTCATATTAAATTGACCATACTCAAGAAGCAAGGAGTATTTGGGCAGGCAGAGAAAATATTTTGGGAAAGTAACTTGTGTCTGTTGTTGATGTGTTTAGAAACAGAGTAAGAGCTGAGAGAGCCTTCTCTGCCTTAAACAGGAACACGTGAACCTGTCTTTGTCAGAAACACACCTCCTGTCCAATTCTTTTGCTCTTACTTAGATGATCTTTAGAAAAAGCAAACTGATTCTTCTGGCACTGAATCGATCTTTCTCACCTCTGAGTTCCTCTGGCACACTGACCACGTGCTCATCCCATGCCAGCTCCTGCCCCGTGAGCACACGTTCACTACACGGGCATCCAGTACTTCACGGAGAGTGGTGGAGAGCTGTCCTAGTAACGCTCAGCAGGGAAAACTAAGCTGAATTTTAGCACCCCAGGGACAAGGACAAAATGATGGAAAAGCACTCGTCTGCATGAAGATAACAACGTGCTGCTGGCTGTGGGGTAGGCGGGTTGAAGGGGAGCAGAGCCTGTGCCCCCTCCTCTGTTGCTGCCCCTTCTCCGTGCCTGCACCACCTCCTGGCCCCTTCAGCTGCGAGAGTGCCTGTCAGCTCCATCGGTCTGCTGCCCCGGATGTCTGCTTGCCTGACAGCAGAGCCCAAAAGCTGACCCCATCCGCAGCCTGCGCACTGAAGGCGAGCTGGGGGAGGCAGATATCACCTCTCAGTCACAACGTGCCCAGGCTGCTCCGGGGGCAGCACAGCAAAGCGCTGGCCCTGATCTTCTTGCATTGCCATCACCTACCCTGAAATTAGTAACAGCACGTCCAAGGTTAGTGGCAAATTCAGATACCCAAGCTACACAGGGGGAGGGTGAATAAAGGACAGTGGCTGTGTACAGTATAAGCGGTTGCCTTAGACAATGTGTGACCTCTGAATTAAAAGACCAGGATTAGCAAAGAGCTTTTTTGCATTATTGGGCCCATTTACAAAAAGCTTTAGCCCTAATTGTATGGTACCACAGAGCTTTAACTTGAGCACATATTGGTTTTGTAACCTGATCCCCACATAAATCATAGTTGGTGAGAGCGGAACAATTAGTGCCTTAATCTACTGGAACTACACAGTATCTTTAAATCTGAATTTTCCTGATCATTATGGGTATTACAAGAGTCAATTAATTTATATTTCACACAAAATGTAATTAAATCCCACGATAACCTGACTGTGAAATGAAGAGTGGGGGGGAGTGAGGAGCAGGGTGGGAAAAGCCTTTCCTTATGGCGCTGTCATGAGACACTATGGCATGCTATCGACAGAGGCAAACTGCTTCCTCTTCAGTGCAGAAGTTTTGGGGTGAGGGGCTGTTGTTTCCCAATTTCGTACTGAGTGGCCGTGTGGTCACACGAAGTGTTTGCTGCCGTGTACTTCCAGCCCAGCCTGCAGGAAGAGTGAGCCATGGTTGCTAACCCATTTAAGTGCTCAGGAAAGGGGAAGGCCTTGATGTTCCAAAGAGCCCGATGCCTGTAGTTGGTCACCTAAGGGAATCCACTTATGACTCTATTACCCAGTAAATTAGCAGAGTGGTTCAGTCAGGTATATTTATCATGAAGAGAACGGAAGATAATTAATACACTGCATTGAATGCAAATTGCACCCACAGCACTTATCTCATTTTCAATTAGCACAAATGTTACAGCACTGCAGGCTTGTTATGGTTTTACCATGGGCTGGGTAATTAATTTCTGTGAGCTACATATCAGACACCTGATAATGCCGTTTATTAATAAATGTCACCCCGGGTATCTGTTAGGAGAGGTAAATAAATTAAATGTTCAGTTGTCTGCCCTGTGCAAATCTATTCTTACACCTCATTGCATCTTTTCACTTGTTTGTTTATCAAGGAGAATGACTGCTGAGATTACAATGGCAAACAAAGGAATATGAGGAACAATAATCCGCACCCCAAAGCGATGTTTCTCTCACCGCTGCTGATGGCAGGAACCATGTCACTGTGTCTCCCTCCTGCCTGGGGACACGGCTGTGGGTCACTGAGGTGACCTCCCTTCAGGGCTGCCCAGGACCCATGAGAGCAGAAAAAGCTGAAGTGCCCCCTAAATCCTCACTTTCAAGGAATTTGCTAACCACTTATTGGTATGTATTTCTGTCTGTAACTCTCTCCCTGAGAACATTTAACTGCCCCTCGAGCCACCACCCACACAGCTCCGTGTGGGAATTGTGCTCATCAGCTCCTGAGGAGATTCAGGTTTGTGTTTTTCCCTTTTCTTCCAAACTTCAGAAAAGGAGGGTGGGGTTGGGTTAACCTGCTGACTTGCCTCCACCCCAGGGGGCCATGGCCCCTGGTGAAGATGAGGGCCCCTCCAGTTGCCTCATGGCTGGGGCTGGTGGGGCATGGACTATGCCAGGGATTTTTGGAGATCTCTCCTCAGGAAAAAGAAAATATGGTAGGGAGAGTGAAACAGCCAGGTGCCCTCTGATCTGTTCCGGGTTTTGGGAAAAGAGGGGAGCAGGAGGTGGCAGGATTCTGACAGCACAACGGTGGATAAAACCGGGTAAGGCCCTTAAGCAGGGATATGGGAAGGTCAGGAAGTGCCATCTCCCCAGACCCTGAGCTTTCTTCTGCTGAGTGGGTGGATTGCATCTGGCAAACTTTCTGGCCAAGTCCTGTTTTCCAAAGTTTCAACACAGGTCTCGTCACCTTTGAGAGGAGAGGTCCTTTGGTCCTTTTTTCCCACCCCTCTCATTTGATTTTGAAATTTCAGCAAGCTGCACTAACAAAAGTAGTTGAAAATGCTCCAGCTGACATGAACTTTGGTGATCCTTCTCCCCAAGGAAGACCACAAGCAGGTAGCTGCAGTCACTTTAAGCAAGCTTTGCATAATCTGTCTTAGATCACATTAGCCCGGTTAAATTAACATAACCTCCATTGTGTGAGTGCCATTTAGCTGATAGAAAGATGCTGCATGGTAGTGATTTCTTACTTACAACACAAGTAGATTTGTACTGTATAACTATTCTGGTGTACATTAGGAGACATACTAGTTTGAATACGCTGGCAAAATAAATATGTCTAACTGACCTTTATATTGGTAGAAATATAAGGAGTGCGGAACAAGTGTCAATCTTTCTTGAAGGTAAAGAGTATTTACAGCAAAAAAAAAAGTAGGTGCAATACAACATTCAGTTTCCCAGATATAAACGTATTTAGGAAGAACCACATTATGAGTGACTTGTAAGTTAGCTGTGGGGAAGAACAAGCGACTGTTGCCACAATAATTTAACCAGTGTGAATTTCAGAGAAAAATGCTTTAAAGCAAAGTGCTTTCATCCCTTATGCAGGTCTTCATTATATTTACAAGTTTTTGTACTCTAAATATTTAAATTTCCATGTGCTTCTTGGTACTGTGACTGCCATCTTACCATCGTCTGCTGTGATTTTTTCAGATTTCAGGACTCAGAGATAGCTCAGTATTTGAAGATGGGATTTACAATAATGCTTTAAAAATACTGCAGAACTTGAAAAATCAATTTTAAAAAGCCTTATTTGGATTAAAGTTCATACTTCAGAGAAGAGCGCATAATTTTAAAGGCCAAATGACCTGCCAACATCCTTTAAAACCATGTTTAATATGCTGAGAAGAATGTATAAACTCTCAGTTTAAACAATTATAATATCCATCCTAAGGAGCTGGCAAGGTATAGAATTAATGCAAACTCCTTATTTGAACTGGAACAATATTTACAATAAAAATAGAAATGGTGAATGCACTGTGAGTGAGACAGGTATGATTTCTTTCCAGTCAGATCTAGGCTAACTCCCAGGCATGATAGGTCTGACATGGACTCCTGACCTGATTGTGTGCCCTGCACACTTGTTCCTCGTGTGTGGCCACCTTTCCCTGTGACGGATAGCCCAGCTGGTGCCAGGGTCGTGCTGAGCCAGCTGTACCATGCCCTCCAAGCTTTGGCTTGGCTGATGGGACTGGTGCTACCTGCAAGAGGGAGTCCCTTGTGGGGAACAGGCGTTGTGGAACAAGTTTTTCTGGTGGAATCACACAGCACAACAAGGAGACTTTTACAGGGAGAGAGGTCTAGGAAAGGGTTGTTGGTGGCTGAGGTCAGTAGTACTGGTGGGAAATGAGCTCACATGGTCATGCCTATAACAGCCAGCTCCCTGCACCGTACAGGGAGCCTTGTAACCCGTTCATCAGTTGCTCATTAATTCCCTCTCCCACCTTCCTGCCAAGGGAGAAATGGATGTAATGGAGCATCTTGTTTCTGTGTTTCTGATGTTATTATTTATGCAAGTCAAATATGCCGTATGATGGAAGGGAAGTTTGGTGAAGGTTTGCATTCCCTGAAGGTGTTCAATCTACCAGCTGAGGCTCTGGACAGATGTGTGTGATTCTTTCTGCAGAGAGCTCATAGGGCTGGTGGAGTGAATCTGTCAAACGTTTCCTTTGCTGCAGCTTCGTATGGTGTTGGATGTGATGAGGATGATAAGAACGAAGACCATGAACTCAGTTAGGAATTCCACAGGAAGCTGGTGCCAGGCCCAATGCCAGGTTTGATATGCCTTTGTCACTGAAGAGATGCATTGCAGCAGTAAATGCAGTTTTCTAAGTGTGAATGCTGCATGTTTGCATATTTCAAATGACTATAGTCCAGCTGAGAAGTGACATAGCCATGAATAACAGAGACAAGGTCATCACCTGCCAGAGTGGCACAGAGCCTCCTAACCAATTGAAAAGAAGTTTTTCTTGCAGAGGTTGCCATGGGAAAACTTAGCATCAGTAGCAAATCCATGAGCACACCTAAATTATGAAACCAACACACCACCCGTGGAAATACACCATCCAGCCAGGGATAGTGCACTCAGCTGACAAGCTCTTAGAGATGCTTTCCTGTGTCCCATCAGTCTTACCTCTGTTTTGCTCGGATTTAACCAGCTGCTTTTCTTTCACTGCCATGTTGGTGGTAGTAGTGTGTATATATACAGAGAAATTTAGATATGGCTGTATTTCACCTGCGCATTTTCATCAATTCAGTCCATGCCATATCACTCAGCAGCTTCATGTGGAAACAGGGAGGCACCACAAAGAATGCAGATCAGGAGTCCACAGCAGAGAGCAGCATAGTGCGAGAGATAACATTTCTTCACAAGTCAGGAGGTGTGTACCAGCAGAAATGATCCAAAATAATTTTAGTACCCATCAGGCAAGACAGCAATATCTCATGGTAATGCTGAAGTCAAGGAGGATGAGGATGGATGCCTGCCCTCTCTCCACTGACAGTAGGGCGTCATCCGTCAATGCCACTTGAACAGCTCCAGTTCCGTATCCTGGCTTGAATCCATACTGTGACAGATCTAAAAGATTCACCTTTAGCAGGTTCAGTTCAAGCTACCCTTTGACTAGAAGCCGTAGGAACTTTCCTGGTAATTGGGAACCCTCTTGGATATTGGTTAGGAAGAACTCATGTCCACATGGTAGATTTCCTCAAGGCTAGGTGGCAGTCAGTTCCCAACATGTTGGTAATTCCCCAGTTGGTGTTCCCCATTTTCCCTCTTTCAAGACTTTGACCTTCTGGGTTGGGCTCTGGAACAATCTTGGGCAGATGGCAGCATGGGGAAACCAGACAACATTGCTGGGTTAAAACCAAGACAAGAATGAGTTCTGAGGTGCATTCACTGCAGCCAAAAACCCTGTCCTGTCAACACAATAGTAAACACTTGTTCCTCTGATCAAAGGGGTGAGAGCACTTTCTAGGACTTTAAAATGAAGGTAACTTTGGCCTTATGTAAAAGAATGCCCACTTGTCCACTGCACTTTGCTCCAGCTTGCAGCACACTGAGCTGTTCTGGCTCTGCTTGGTTGCTGTGGCAGCTGGGTGAGCCCAGAGCTGTCGTGCCTCTGTGCAGATCAGTGTGCGCTGAAGTGCCCCAGGAAGAGAATTACAGAAAAGAGAAAAGTCTATTAGCTGTCTCATTTGAGCTCCCCGTGATTATTTGTGTCTATGTGTAAGATTTCCTTTGGCTCCTTCGTTCCTTCTGGCTGTCGGTACTGTAATGGGGGTCCATGGGGGTGGTGACTATGTGCCATCAGGTTGGGACCAAATGCACTTGGCACTTAACAAAAATAAACATGAATAGCCTGAATATGCAACAACTTTTTCCTTCCTACCTTATGGATCAATGTCAAAACCTTTAAGTCTTTATGTCTGAGTAGTTTTTCTGCAGCTACATGTTAATTACGTGTTTATATTCTTACAAATGCAGATTTACACTTACCTGTGTTTCAAGATGATTAGTGGGTACCAAGCAACTGATTACACTTGCAGCCAATCCTGAGCCATTAACAGTGAAAAACGGCAGGCACTGTTGTTTCAAATCTCATTTGGTTTGGCAAGGGTATGATGGTAAAAAATAACAGCTAAATCAATTGCTTGAATATACAGAGTTTTTTCACCTTCAGGCATCTTTATCAGCAGAGCTTTGATTAATATCTGTACGCTGACTGGCATTTTCCCATTGCCATTAGAGAAAATGTAATAGGTTGTTCACTATTTTTCTCCTAGAGGTGGATTTCTGAAAATTTAAAAAAAAAAATTACCTAATGTTTATGTTTAGAGGAAGTCAGTCAGTGTTGATGATCTTCATATTTAACCCAGAATCTGAAGAATTATTTGAAAAGATCTGTGAACTATTTAGTTTTCCAAATTACAATACTGTGTTTATTTTTATTTAACAAACAAAAATTCCAGCAAAGTATTGTTTGCCCCATTACAAACAGGTCAGAGCTCACAATAAGCACACATGTAATGAAGGTAAACTAATATTAGCTGGCACAGGACAGGGTCAAATATTTAACCTGAAACTGAGTTCTTGGTTAAAACATGCAGTTTTCTGTCAAACAAAGAGAGTAATGAATTTTTGCTGCTTGTAGGGAATTGTTTCAATTTGGGGAAAAAAGTAAAAACAATGCCCAAAAAACCTGTTTCACTTCAGCATTTCTAAACATTCCAACATGTTCTACAATGAAGCACTTCGATTTCACAACTACGAGTGTTATTTAATTTTCAAAATTACTTCCAATTTATTTAAAAAAAGCAAAATGGAAGAGATGAAATGTAAATTAAACTATTTTTTTGAGTGAATTAATTTTTTTGCTGGAATGGTATAATTTGCCAATTTTTTTTTTTTTGCTAGTTTGTTTTTTTTTTTTCAACAGAGAAAATCTTCTGGAAACTTATTTTGGGTCAAAGCAGCTAATGGTTACATATTATCTTTTGATTTGGCTTTGATTTGATTTGGCTGGTTATAACCCCTTGTACAAAGCTTGAAGGAAGAAATGTCAATTTCAAGTTTCCCAGTTTCCAGAAACAGATAAAATGTCCTGATTATTGGAATCAGGTAGAAGAATCAATGGAATGGTGGGGACTTCACTTTCTCTGGGGTCAGGAACTTTGGAGTTTAAGCTTTCTACCATGAAAGTCAATGGAAAAATGTGTGTGCAAGACGTGTCCTGTTGTAATTAATCCTGGGAATCAGAAAGTCTGCAGACTGAGATACTTCCCTGGGTTTGTTGCTAATGAATCTGTGGTATAAGAAAATTACTTTGACCCTGTAGTATGTGCACTTCTTTCCTATTGTCAACACTTTTAAGGTCCTTGCAATCCTGCTCAGAGCTGTAGATATCACACTTCACCACCTAAGGAGTTTTTTGGTAATCTTTACTCTAACAAGGAAGCAAAGGTTGTGAGTGAAGACAAGGGTGGGGGCGGGGAGGTTTTCAATCAGCAAGTGATCTGAGAATAAAGAAAGGTTACCTGTTTGTTTGTCAACAGGATGAAGTAAATAAGAGTTAAAAAAAATCGGAGACACCAGTCAAAGGCAATCAAATATGTATTTAATTAAAGCAAACATAAAAATTAAAGTTACATGTTGAATCAATAAACAGCACTTTTTTCTACATGCATTTTGAACAAGACAGATCAGAATCTTGCATGATGAAGACATAATGTGTCATAATAATTAGGAACACAGACAAAAGAACAGCTAATCAACATGCAAATTTATGCAGTTCTGGCGATTCAGATGAGGCAGATTTCTACCTCTTTTTTTGCTTGATTCATCTTCATTGCTAATCATCTGAAGGCTGCCAAATGTTCACTGACACTAATGTATTATAGGTCAAGAGAGGCAGGTCTTCACCTATTACCCCCACAAACAATATGCTTTCCTTCCCTGTTTCCTCTTCAGGATTTTCAGCAATTACTGCCAGATGCAATCAGACTCCTTGAATAGGAGCAACTGGGGCTTGTTTGTGGCTTGGATTCATTAGAATCAGGAGGATGAAGAAAGGAATAAATTACTTAATTGCACAAAAAAGTTGCAGCCAAAGTGATGGTGAGAGAAGCTGATTGTGTAGTTGCGTATTAGACCACTCTTGGAATGGAGGATCTTAGAATAGCTGGTAGTTTGGCCTTCCTGATTCAGACAGATTTGGGTGTCCTCCAAAACAGATGGCTCCACACACCATCTATTCTTCTCTTTGTCAGGTTTTACCATTTATTTGATCTTGTTCATCTATGATGCTAGTTGTATTAGATGTAACACAAATATGCATTCAGATCATAACCATTTAGTCTTGCATCCCAACTTTTATTCTTTTAGCCTTGTTTGATGAGATGATCAAGTTGAACAAAGCCCTTGTTGTCCTGTTCCCGCACAACATCCATACATAAAACACCAAAACCCGTGACTAAAGCCTTGCACATACAAATAATCCTCCTGTGTCACAGGTTTTAAAGGTTTATTTCTCCCCGTTTTACCAAGCAGCCCCCAGGTCTGACAAATGATAACTAGATGCAACAAATAGTTAATTTTTATTTGATCCCATAGAAGCAAACATTTGCATATACCCAAGCAAAACTGCCCCCCTCCCATCCTTATGCTGAGACCCCTGTTCAGATATTCTCTTCAGGTTCCAGGCCATGTGTTATGCTTGTGGGTGGTCTTAAGATCTTAAAGAAAAGCTTTGCTCTGTGAAGTCATGCAGCACTGTATGTAATTAAGAGGCTTTTTTCCCCTTTTTTTTTTCTCCCTAACCCCCTCTATGTTTCCTGATTTCATTGTTGTTGTGAATGATCAACACTTTGTGGAAGAGTTGCCTTTCAGGTAATGGCTAACATTAACTTTGTAAAAATGAGATGTGTGGTTAGGGATTCACTTCCCGGTGTCCTGCTGAGCACGGTGCTGCGCCGCAGTACTGCTCACTCGCAGGGGCTGCAGCGGGGTCACTCGTCCTTCTGATGGCTGGGTCTGAAGTGTGTGCTGCTCCCTGTGTATTTATAGGGCAGCTGCTATAGGTCTTTCATCTGGGGGAGTTGGGGTATCCCTTGTTTGCCCAATTATTCTGGGGATCTGTAGTCAGAGAGGGGCAGGTCTTTATGTAATACGACATGGTCCTGGATTACAATGAACTTTCAGGGTCTGTAGTCATTTATCTTTTGGCCCAGCATCTGCTGCAGCATGACAGATGCCCAGGAATGATACTTTACACTGCAGTTGTGTTTAGATCTTGATTTCAGAACACAGGATTTTTGGGTACCTTTGAAGACAAAATTGGAGATTGTAAAAGTCTTTAAAATTTTTTGAAGTAAAATAAAACAGCCATGGGAATGGCAGTGCAGTTGCAATGCTGGAGGGAGAGCTCAAGCTCACAATTTCCAAGGAGACAAACTGGAGACATACCTCTTGCCAAGGCTGGCATCTAATGACTGTTTGCATTGCCCCTGGGGGGCAGCTATCCCAAGGAATCTGTCTCCTGTAGCCATTTTAGAGGCCATGTGTTGATACAGGTTCATGGAGATGGTGTGCCCTTCAGATGGCAACTTTTGGGACTGAAGCTGATGCAATTTTTAGGCCAGAAGCCCTGTTGCACAGCTGCCGGTGTCCATCTTGTCTCCTTGTCCTCCCCTCAGCCCCTCCATAGTGCCCATGGCCCACTGTGGCTTTGGTCCCAAGGTTTCCCCACTCCTCCCCCTGTGCCAGAGGGGAAGGAGCATCATGCCCTCGGGGAGAAGTGGGGCCCAACTGATGGCTCCCCTTGCCCTGGGCAGGACAAATCCTGTACCAGGATCATTTCCCCTTCCTGTCAGCAAAGACAGAGGGCTAGTTATGCTGCAAAAGCAAAAGTAATGCCCTGCTCCATGCACTGCTTTCATTCCCATGAGCTAGTGTAGTTTTTATTTNATGTGTTGATACAGGTTCATGGAGATGGTGTGCCCTTCAGATGGCAACTTTTGGGACTGAAGCTGATGCAATTTTTAGGCCAGAAGCCCTGTTGCACAGCTGCCGGTGTCCATCTTGTCTCCTTGTCCTCCCCTCAGCCCCTCCATAGTGCCCATGGCCCACTGTGGCTTTGGTCCCAAGGTTTCCCCACTCCTCCCCCTGTGCCAGAGGGGAAGGAGCATCATGCCCTCGGGGAGAAGTGGGGCCCAACTGATGGCTCCCCTTGCCCTGGGCAGGACAAATCCTGTACCAGGATCATTTCCCCTTCCTGTCAGCAAAGACAGAGGGCTAGTTATGCTGCAAAAGCAAAAGTAATGCCCTGCTCCATGCACTGCTTTCATTCCCATGAGCTAGTGTAGTTTTTATTTGGGGTGTTTCATAGGGCACTAGTGAAGGCATTTTATTGCAAATCTTGGAGGCTTAATTTTACTGCTGTGTCACTAGGGGGAGATTTTTGAAGGCACAAATGCATTTAAGTGCTTACTCTCTTTTGAAAGTCAACAGGAGTTACGCATCCAAATGGCTTTTGTGTGTGAGGGAAATATTCACTGTGAAATGGGTAGAGCCCACATATCTGTTGCAAGTGATAAAGAAAGCCAGTGGGTGAGGCTACACTGAACTGGGTTTTTGTGGGGTTTTTTTTGGCTTTATTGTTTTTTAAATTGCCTGCACATCCTTCATCTCTCACAGGCTGGGAATTGGTTTGTTACAAAGCATCGAGATACCTCATCTCCTCAGTCAAAATCCTCCTAGATAGTTTTGTGATAAGAAGACTGAGAAAATCCACACAAGGAACTTGTCTTTGTACAGATGATACCCGGCTGCTTTTCTGTCTAAAGTTATAGAGATTCAAGAGCTGATGATGTCTTACAAAGGCTCCCTCTATCTGAGGGTCCCCTCAGAAAGGCGGGGGGAGATTTGCTTTGACAGGCTTTAAAGTCTGTGTAATCTCTTGCAGAATGGCCTTTGCTTTCACAGCTCCTCATGTTGCACCATGTCCTGATTTCTACACTTGTATTTGTCAATGAAACATTGCCTGAGCTTGGGTGAACAGCGCTCAGCCTGAGTGAGGGCTGCTCACTTTGAGTATTTACCACATTTTATTCTGTTGTGAAAATGTTCCAATGCACAGAATATTATCGATAGCATCTGAGCGACTAAAATGTTCTGAATGGAAACACGAGGGAAGATGAAGGATGCAAATGGATACTTCTGTGTGCCCGGAAGGACAGAAGCATTGGCAAAGCTTTGGGCAAATAAAAGGCTATTTGTGCCAGCACTGGTGAGAAGGGTATGGACACAGTCGGAAGCAAAAGGCCTCTGCGTGTGCAGGTTGTAAATGGTGCTTTAACTAGGTCTAAACACCTATGCTGGGCACCTCTGGCCGTCTGTATTTGCAGTTAGCTGTATTCTTTAAATGCTGATGTTTCCTATCAGAGTAGGGCACAGGCTTAGAAAATGGACCTTTCTGTGTGGAATGAGCATGTCCATGGGCAGACCACCATCCTTCGCATGTGTGCAAAATGGAGGTTAAAAAGGTTGCTGTCCTGTTGTGTCAGGAGTGGTAGACGTCACCTGGCTGGTCTCTGAAGGCTCTTGAGGAACTTCTGCTGATCGGTGAACTCATTCGTTCTGACAGTCTATTACCTCCTTTGTTTTGACATATTTTCACTCTCCTCTTAATGTTTCCTGTTTTCATGAATCTTCCCCTTCTGCTGCATTTTCCTGTGTGTGTTTTTTTTTCTCCCAGATGTTGTATGGCTGGCTATTTCAGTAATGCTTTGCGTACTACAGAACTGAAAAAAAAAGGCAAGTGGAAAAACCCCACATTGGAATGACAGCGTATTTTCCATGCGCATGTCACACGCTGACTGAAACATGTTCGACTGATACGTTAAACATCTATCTAAAATACTGCTATACAAAGGGCCTAATTGTTGTATCCATTCAGGGTATGAGTTGGCATCTGCTATTTTGAAAAGCAAGAGGCTTTTTTAAAACAACAATGGTTTGCTAGCAATGATGGATTTAATATTTGTTCAGTGCTTGAAGCTGTTTAAGCACAGCGGTTTTTTTGATATAGGTAGTTTAGGACTATGGACTTCTATGGAAAAACATGATGTACTTATTAAATGGCCAAAATACACACGTGTTGGGCAGGATATTTGAAGATGCACACAGCAGCTCTTATTCTAACTTCTGAAAGTCAGGTTATCTACTACGGTGACTAACGATGTATTTCTATACTTGGCATGGCTGTGCTTTACCAGGCAGGCTGATATTTCCAACTCTTTGCTTACCAAAGTAATTATATCTATATCCAAGCAGACTTCTCAGGGTCAGGTTCTCTTCCTGTATGGCATAGTTTATATATGGTATATCCTTGTGCTAGTATGTAGTGATTGCACCTGGAGCTGAAATGGGATGAGCTGCTTAGTGTTTCGTACCTCTAATGCTTGTATTTGACAGCTCGTTGCTGAAAACTTTGCAAAGGTAAATACATATAAGCCTGGGTCCTAAGCTCCAGAGGTTTTGCCCATTTACCTCTGAGATTTAGTTGCCATGAATATGTGTCAAGTCAAATTTTACATTGGAAAGGGATAACTAATGTAAAAACCAGATTATTTGGAACTGACAGCAACTATCTTTGTCATAATTCTGTCAGCCTTCCCCTCAGTTCTTCAAGTGAACATTTTCTGAATAAATGTCCTTGAAACATGTTTCTTCCCCCTCTTCACTCACTTTACAGGTGGATGTCACTAGCTGAAGCACTTGTAGAGTCTACAAGTACACTTGGCAAGATTTTCTCCAAATCCCAACCGCTGAAGTAACACTTTAGCAAGCACATACATACTTGGAAAATGTCTGTGGTGAACACCCTATTGTTCTTCAAAAGACACAGGGTGTGAAAAATGTGCTGCCTTTGAACAGGATGAACAAGGTTGAGTCCACTGCT
>VYZQ01047361.1:51892-65118 GCA_013400655.1 Mystacornis crossleyi | reverse complement strand
TCCAACCCAAACTATTCTATAAAAAGGCTATGGAAGCACCCAGGGGCTGCAGTGTGGGGGTCTCTGGAAGACTCCAGCCCTACTGCTCAGTGCTTCTCCAGCATTTCAAGTCTGGAAGTTGGTTGGGGCATTATTTTTAGGAATGATTGAGACTGAAGGAGAGAGGAGAACAGGAAACCCTTGTCTGGTATGCCTCCATCCGTGGTGGAGTGCTCCAACTGCTCCGTGTGCTGAGATCTCCTTGACTCAGAATTGAAACATGGCTTTGCACAGGTCTAGAAGAGGGGGAGGTGGGCATCAAGGACAATTAAAGAAATGGAGTAGCTTTCACCCAAGGAACAACTAAACAGGCTGGGATGCTTCATCTAGGGCAGGAAATGACAAGTGAGTAAGACAGAAGGCAGGAGAAGTGAAGTTTTCCCCAGGTCACAGAAGTCTGGGTGGATCTTCATGAGGACAGTGGGAGATCTATGATTCTATGAGATGAATCACTGACACAAAGATTATCTCCAGCCTCTTCTCCTGGGGCCGAGGGTAGGACTTGCAGACCTGGTTACTGGAAACACACCAAGACCATGGGGTTTTTTGCCCTCAAAAGCAACTGAAATGTTTTGACCAAAATTTGGTATTTTTCCTGTGTTTTCACTGTGATTCTGCCCCCAGAAGAGAGCATTTCATCTGCTGTGGATAATGTGTGACAGCACTGTAAGCAAAGGAAGACTTGGTGCTGTAAAGGGCAGTGTCTTGAAATCTTGGTCATGGAGGACCAACCTCATTTATAATTACAAATATACACAGATTTGTACAATCACACATCCCAGCTGGCTCTGAAGGCAAGTGCTCAAGGTTGCCCCTTTTTACCTGAAAGCACTGGCAATTTACTTGTGGGAAACTTACTTTATACCCTTGGGAGGATATAAGGGTGTTGCTGTTGCCCTCTGAGATGTTTTTAGGTCCTGCCCACGCCAGGAATGGCCACAGAGCTTTACATCAGCAGGCAAAGGAGCAAACAGTGAAATATCAGGGAAGGAAGGGGAGGAATGGTTTCAGTCTTACAGATTCCTGCATAAAATAGAGGCTAAAGCACGTCTTCAAAATGATTGAGCGAGGACACTGCTCATTACATAAGGTTGTTGGGGGAAAAAATAGGCTGATTTACATTTTTATAGGAAATAAAAGGAGGTTTGTGGGTGACATAGCACCTTCCACTGAGAATGTCAGCATGAGATAAGTGGGCTTCAAAGGGAAGAGTAACCGTTTTCCTGCAGGGACGGAGTCCATCTGAGAGAGCTGAGTCTGGGAGAAAAGCGCTTTTTGAAGGAAATTTTTGTTGCTGTAACAAATACGTTTATTTACCGCAATTCACATGGACTGCAAGGCTGCTACTTCTCATTTCTGCTTGTTCCTCTGAATTTTGGTGAAGCCTTGGGTAGAGGGAAAACCGAATTGCTTCTGTTTTGTGGATGTGGTGTTTTCAGGGCAGGAATTTCAGGGCAGGAGGAGAAGTCGATGTGCTTTTTAGGAGTAGGGGGATTTTTTTCAGGGTTGGAATTTAGTGATCCTTTAGTTTCATTCACAGTGAGTCAGCCGGTGGGGTTTTACCCTGGTTTCAGGTTGGTGGCCCTCTGAGATTTGCTGTGCCATGCTTCAGATCCGCGGCTGTCTGGCAGAACAATTCCGGTTGCTCAAAAGCACCGATTAGCATAAATGAAGGAGTGGGTGAAATGTTCATTATATTGCCTACTGTCATGTTTGTGTACCAGATTTTGTTACCATCTGTCATTTCTGTTTTCTTGTTGTTGCCAAAAGTTGTCATTCTGAATGGAGGGTGGAGACATATCTTCAAAAGCCAACATGAGATAATTTTAGGTACTTCAGGGCTCGTGTGTTCCATGCTGGGTGTCAGTGGCCCTCACGTACATCAGCCCCATGTGTCTTTGGTAAAATCTGGGCAATGGTTTAGTTAAAGGAGTTTTTACAACCATTGTGGTCATGCAGATGCACAAGATTCTCATCTCTTGTCATTCAAAAAGAGTATCTGGTCCTTGCAGTTGCAAATAAAAGCTTGAAAATAAAATATGTTTTCCTTAATCTTAAAAAAAAATACAGAATACAGAGAAGGGTGTATGTAGGGATGTCACAGTGTTAAAACCCAAGCACTTGCCCAGAGATCTGACCAAGGGAAGCAGCAGCTCTGCTATAATGGACTGCAGCATCCCCAGATTATTTCCAGAGATGTAAATATCCCAGGGACTGAAGCTGGACAAATTCAACCTTGAAATGAGCTGCAGCTCTCTTGCAGCATGCGAGGGGAGCGGTGCCTGCACGGGGGCTTGCAACCTTTCAAGCAAAATTAGCTCATTTTCAACCACACGGTTTTAATTCAGCAACTGGGAGAAAGGGCTCAGCATGCAAGCAGGGAGTTGTGAGGTGAAGCCACGAGGATTTCTTGCCTTGTCCAAGTGCTTTGAGATCAACCAGTCTGAAATCTCAGTGTCCTGTGCCAGCTGGGGAGCGAGAGGGCTCAGGGTGCCTGGATCATCCTCCTTCCATCGGGCTGGAGCACCAGGTTGCTGCTGCGAGCTGTTAAACCCTCCCTGGCAGTGCCACGGCCACGCTGGCACCTCGTCACTTCCCAAGTCAGCCCACAGCAGCTCTGCTCTCCCTAGGGCTGCTGGGTTTTAATCTGGCCTGAGTGACAGGGCTTAATGTTCACCTGAAATGCAGGGACTTGTGATGTTCAAAAATACAGAAAAGATGATCTAATGACTTCAACTAAACTTAAACTCCAGGAAAATACAAAGCCAGGCCGTTTCGGGGTGTTTTTTTTGTTAGTTTGGGCTCAGCCAATGGTGCAAAATCATAACCAAAGCCATGATGTCCCAGTGTTGTGGTGAGAACTCACACTGGTATGAGAGTACAGAGGGTCACGGCTTCCTCCAGGAGAGGTAGGGAAGGAGGAGATAGAGCTGCCTTTGCTCTGGAAGCAGCAGAGATCACTCTAAACATCTCTGATTGAAGGCTGGGGGGAAAGACCAGGACCGTGTAATGACTGCAGTGGTTACTGGGTACTTTGAAGATGTCTCAAGTATCTGTATTATGTGTTATGATCTGTGTTACACACCTTCCAGTGCCTAAGGGGGCTCCAAGACAGCTGGAGAGGGACTTGGGACAAGGGCCTGGAGTGACAGGGCAAGGGGGAATGGCTTCCCGCTGGCACAGGGCAGGAATAGATGGGATATTGGGGAGAAATTCTTCCTGTGAGAGTGGTGAGACCCTGGCACAGGTTGCCCAGAGAAGCTGTGGCTGCCCCTGGATCCCTGGAAGTGTCCAAGGCTAGGCTGGACGGGGTTTGGAGCAATCTGGGATAGTGGAAGTTGTCCCTGCCCATGGCGGGGGTGGAACAAGATGGGCTTTAGGGTCCCTTCCAACCCAAACCAGTCCATGAGTGTATGAAAATCCTGTATTTTATCAAGTCTTTGGGTTAGGGTTAGGGTAACAGCTGTCACGTTTTAGCACTTCAATAATGTAAATTACCTTTCCTAGCTCAAATTTCCCCATATTTGTTCCCTCCCAGAGGGTAATTCTACAAAGCTCATGAACAAATTCCACCCGAGCATTTCAGGATGCTGCGAACATCACTGACAGCTGTTGTGAAAAAGTTTGGTCTGGGTTTGTTTCACAAGTGTGAAATAAATTTCAGAGCTCTCATATTCAAACCAAGCTGGTAAATTGCCCTCAATGAGCACCAAGTGTCATCTTGTGTGGATGACAGGGGAACCTGGAATGCAGCTGAGAAGCCTTTGGGCAAGCAGGAAAATGTGGTCTTGGGCCATGGGGAGTGAAGCTGACCTGGCAGATGGGCTAAATGGGCTGATTTAATAGATGTGACCGTACACTGGATGTTAAGGAGCTGGGGGATTGAGATGAGGTGCAGTAGTTTGTCAGGCCCCACTCCAGGATGACAGTGATGGGACCTCCAGGCTGTGTGATTCAGAGGTGATCTGGCTCCACTTCCCTGGTAAGCACAAGGCTTGGGATAAGCTGATACGGGGTGGAAGAAAAGCAGGAAAAAAGAGAGTTTCTCATCTTAACACCTAATGTGCTGTTGGCTTAAGACAGGAAGACAAGCGACCTCGGATGGTCTAAGATCGAAGCACAGAGCACATCGACAGCCACGCTGTGAAACTCTGAGCTGCAGGAATTAAGCATCATGCCCAAGGTGGACAGCTTGGCATGAAAAGTTAATCCCGATATAATTAGAGACAGTGTTGTAACAGCAAAATCGTGGAGTCAGAGGTCACAGGGTGAGATGCCACCAAGACCTCGCAGTGTGCCAAGTCTTGCAGGTATGGGACAAAAGTGTAACAGAAATCATCTGCCTCATGCTTCAAAGGATGGAGCAATATTCTGAGAGAGCTGGGGAAGGTTTCTCTGTCCAGCCAGTGAGGTGTTTGGCCTTGAGGAACTTCAGGCAAGAGTATCATGTCCAATCAAGGACACAAAACCCAAACAAATTAAAATGCATCTGGAATGATGGCAGGTATGTTAAAAGAGCTTCCTGACCTTTACAAGGATTGTTTTATTCCCTGGAGCATCACATTTTATTACTCTCGCTTTCTACATAATTTACCATAGAAAAATATTATTTTGGCTATAAAATTATTTGCCTTCATTTAAGCTCTGCAATAGTATTTAACTTTCTGATCCGTCTTGAAACTAATTTCCCCAGGCAAAATACATCCTGTGCCAAGAGATTCCCTTGGCTTTAAATTTCCCTGCCATTAATGTCACAGAATGGGACACCACAGCAGAGGGGGAAATAGGTGGGGGGAGAGGGGTGATCATTTCTTTGGTAACCTTGAAAGCAACAGAATAGAGCACCTCATTGGAGTCATTCTCTCACAGGTTTTCCAGTGGAAATTATCCCAGTTTTTCCTGTGCTGATTATCACCACCACCACAGTCACTTTGCTGCCCTGCTCTGATCCCCTTAATCTGAACAGGTTGCCCAGAGAAGCTATGGCTGTCCTTTCCCTGGGAGTGTTCAAGGCCAGGTTGGACAAGGCTTGGAGCAACCTGGGCTAGGGGAAGGTGTCCCTGCCCATGGCAGAGGGGTCAAACCAGAGGGTCTTCAAAGTCCCTTCCAAACCAGTCTGTCATTCCATGTTTTTAGGAGCCAGAAGCCATAAAGACAATAATTAGTTCTACCTTCACTCGAGACCATTATTTAGGAGCTCATGCAAACTTACAGTGAAATGCGATTAATGCTGAAAAAAGGTTTTCCAGCTAAAGCCCTTATGTTGCGTTTGGGAGAAACTCTGGACTGAGTCACCAGGAAAGGTTTGGGTTTGTCTCTGTGCTGGGCACCTGGGAAGTGCCAGGTATGATTCAGGCAGCTGAAACAAGGCGATAGGAGGGATGCAAGATGAATCCAGCTGGGATGCATGAGACCCAGGCTGTGCCCAGAGAGCTGTTTGAGAGAACCACAGGGCTGGAGAAACAGTGGAGCCTTTGACCTAGCTGTTGCCTTAACAAGAAAAAATAAGGAATTTAGTGTGAATCAAATGTGAAAAATTTGCTGAGGGGAAGGTGAGTGGGTTGGTGTATTTTAGTAGTTTTGTCCTTTCTTTATCCCTTTATTTTCCCAGTTTTGGAGGTAAAAGCTCTTTTTAAAATTTTGCTCACACAGCATGGAAATTAGGCATTTTCATTGTCAATTAATAAATCAGAAGGTGTCACTGCTTTCCAAATTCTGAAAGCTGAAATTTTGGGGGGTTTTCTGAATACTCACTGAAGGCCTGAACACACCAGAGTCACCTGCAGAAGGCAAAGTTTTCCACAAACATGCTATCTGCTAGAAAAACAGTGAAGAGTCATCATCATCCAACTTATGGGGCAGTGTGGGGCGGGGCCAGTCCCACTTTCTACTGGTCCCAAACCACTGAGCACTGAGCTTCAAGTTCCTGTGGAAGTTGCCCTTTTTTTACTCTAAACAAGGAAAGAACCCTTGTGGTGGGCAAAGAGCAAGGCTGGAGGCACAAACAGGCAGTCAGTGTATTCCCCTTGTCAACCCAGCTCAATGCCCTCCCTACCCTGATGAATATTGAAGAATTTCATACAAATTGGAACTGGTTCAGCAGGACAGTTTTCCAAGACCAGCCCAGAAAGGCTTCCTGGTTGCTGCTGGGGGCCCTTTCCTCCATGGGAGGAGCGTACAGTCTGGAGGAAGAAATTCTTCCCTGTGAGAGTGGGGAAGCCCTGGCACAGGTTGCCCAGAGAAGCTGTGGCTGCCCCATCCCTGGAAGTGTTTAAGGCCAGGCTGGATGGGGCTTGGAGCAAGCTGGAATAGTGGAAGTTGTCCCTGCCCATGGCACAGGTTTGGAACAAATGGGCTTTAAGGTCCCTTCCCACCCAAACCATTCCATGATTCTATGATTGTACATGGCAGTGCCAGAGCAAGGACAGGGCAGCCACCTGACTCTGTACCATTCTTCAAGAACTTGGGCAGAGTTAACTCTTGGAGCCTAATGCAGAGGGTGAGGGACCTGTCCGCCACCTAAATCCAAAACATTTCACAGCTGGCTTTTAACTCAGCACATAGAGAGAGGCTGACACTGCAGAAGAGCTTGGGGTTGCTGTCTGAATGACTATGAGAGTTCAGCAAAGTCTCTGGTGAAAAATAAAGTTTTTTAAGAGTTTTGAGGAGTTGAATCCACAACAAAAAGCTTAAAGGCTGGTGTGGGAGCCAGGATTAATACTGACAAAGTACAGAGAATTTGCCAGGAATGAAGCTCTTGAAATAACCAAGTCTTGCACTAAAGCTGTGACTGATACCAAGAAGAGAAGAGGCAGAGAGACAGGCAAGGCTGAACAGAGCAGGAGGAATTGCAGTCATACTGTTGTGGCTGCCTCTACCAACCAGGACAATGGCAGAGCAGGGGAAAATGCCACCGGTGTCCCCATGGCCTCGCTTGACTCGAGGCCATGCAGAGTTTTGCACACAGGTGACTAACAGGATGGTAGTGAGACTGTGAGCTCGGCCAGAGTTTTCTTGGGAACACCAGATTTTGCTGCAGCAAAAAATAAGGACTGTCAGCCAGAACACAAGGAGGGCGTTTCCAAATGTCATCCCAGACACTTACGTGAAGTCACTACATTGCTGTGAGCATTGCTACTGATTAGAAAAACCCAAACTATATGCAGAGACAGAAAATGAAAAAAGAACTATGAGATTTATAGTAATGAATTACTTCCACAAAAGACATGCAGTGTGTCTAAGTAGGTTAATAAATGCTTGGATGGCACTGAATTGAAAGGAGCAATGCTTAATGTGGTCAAAAGTGCTGAGCCCTTGATTACAGAATCATAGAATAGTTTTGTTTGGAAGGGACCTAAACCTCGTATTGTTCTACCCCTCTGCCATGGGCAGGGACACCTTCCATTATCCCAGGTTGCTCCAAGCCCCATCCAAACTGGCCTTGGACACTTCCAGGGATCCAGGGGCAGCCACAGCTTCTCTGGGCAGCCTGTGCCAGGGCCTCTCCACCCTCACAGGGAAGAATTTTTTCCTAATATCTAAGCTAAACGTACTCTCAATTTGAACCCATTCCCCCTTGTCATGTAACTACATGCTCTTGTAAATAGTCTTGCCTCATCCTTCCTCTAAATTCCCTTTAGGTAGTGGAAGATCTTGTCCCTGTGATGCCATCATGCAATAAGCAGAGGACAGAAATGGGATGGGAGGAATCTGGAGACACCTTTCACGGGATGAGGAATCACCCAATCCCTCAGGTTTGAAGATGCTGACAGGCCACATGCTCTGAGCTCTGTGGAGGGAACAGAATGAATAGAGGGAAGCACCAGCCCTGGTGGGAAGGATGAGGTCTTGCTCCAAGATACCAGTTCAGGCAAGAGGTGAAGCCTGTGGTGAATTTGGTAGAGGGGAGTGTGAGCAGTGCTCGCTGCCTGAGCGCACAGCTCAGCACCCAAGCTCTGACTGCTGTGCATCTGGGATTCAGCTCATGCCAAGCCGTGAGTGGCAGCACCTGAAGAGCTTGTGAATGCCCTCTCCTACTGATGGTGCAATGGGAAGACCACATCTTTAACTGAGGTACAAAGGCAGGGAGGTAAGAAACATTGAAATCTTCCCATCTCAAGAGGCCAGAATGTATCTGTGGGCATCCTGCCTTTCTGTGTGCTCAGGGAAGGGATCTTTCACCATAATCTGCAGGGGAAAAAATGTTCCATGTCTTTATTTTGTCCCATGTTGGCTGAAACCACCCATAAACCACTAATTGCAACTGCTGAATTAAGCTGGCAGACATGAAACTTGCCCAGATTACTCAGATTACTATTTTATGGATAGAAATATGATTTTCAGACTGACTGTGGGGCAGGTTGCAAGCTGGTGTCTGAGAGATGAGAAACCATAATGTAGCAGAGCACAAAGACATTTTTTGTATCAGTTTGACTTTAAAAATAATGCAAATGGACTGTTGTCTCTCAGACAAAGTCTGAAATTTGCCGAGCAACAACCCAGAGTGAGAGCACAAAGATTTATACAGATTTTTCGTAATAGTTTTTCAGGCATGGCAAAGTTACAGGCAACTTCAGCAAAAAGGCTTCACATTTGGGACACAAGAAAGAAGGATGCCTCAGAGTGACAGATTCATTCATGCTGATGACAGAAGACTCTGTTTTTCCTGAACTGCTACTCTCGCTTTGGTGAGATAGCCTTACCCATTACTTGGGGGATTCCTCCACATCAAAGTTAGATGGTCCTGACAGATGATGGGCAGGATTTTGAGCAATTCACAGAAAAGTCCAAGTCTGCATCCAGTCTTGACTAGACTCTATTCAACAAGTAGATAGGAAATGGTTTTACATTAACGAATACTTACTGAAAAGGAGAGCAGAATCAGATCTGACTGGTGCTTGACAGCAACAGATGACAGGATGACACCCACAGAACACGTTTAGCCACCTACAAATAGTCTTTTTGCATGAAATGAGAGGAGGAGATGAAGGAGACCCTTTGGGAAGTGTGTCAGGCTGTGTAGCCCAAGGAGCCAAGGGTTTGCAGAAGTTCACAGACACACAGCTAAACACAAAACAGTGCTGTGATTGCGGTCCCTGGCGTACCACCACTTCCTGAACACCACGGAATTCACACATACAATGAAAATCAGAAGCCAGAAACAACAGTTATTTAACATAAAGTTGCTCCACAATCCCATGAGTGCAGGGTGTGTGTAACCAGATGTGCCTGGAGAAAGAATAGGCAGCACCTTCTGCGGCAGCCAGGAGGAGAGGAGGCATCAGGCTCTGGGCTTTTCCTCTATCCTGGACAGCTTTGGCAGCCCATGGGGATGGTAAGGCCACCAGGTACTGGGACATAACATTACCAGGAAAAGCAGACACCCATTCCCAATGAGAACTGCTCTAATGGTGCCATAGTGACTACAAGTTACAGGCCAGAGCTCCTCAGAAGTTATTCAAACACTGCTAATTGTTTGGCTGTAAGGTTTTGAGGTCACAAGCTATAGAAATGATACTTCCATATTTTGGGCGAGGAAGGAGGGTAGGATCTCAGGACCTGTGTCTTTAAGCAGCTTAGTTCTGGAGACAGGAAGTCTGGTGATGGGCCGCAGCAGTGCAGATTTTATTATGCAATTTCTCTTGGAACAAGTTCCTGAATAAAGGAGTTACCCATTAAGCACCTGCTTCACCCTCCCATCTGAGCACCGCAGATGAAAGTCTCAGGAATCCTTTCAAGGGCTTAGCCATCAGCTGCGGCCGCAGGGAGCCATGCACTGGGGTCCAGACTGGGAATACTGGTGTATTTGATATATAGTGTCTTTCAAAGAGTTTCTTTTCATTAAATCCTCCTGCTCTGTTTGAGCTTATTCCATGTTTGGCATTACCAGTGGGTGCAGCCATCCAAGTCTTGCAATACTGATACCAAAGGGCTGTGGTACCCAGCTACTCTTGGGCCTTCAGGGTATTTAATCATTGCCCCCTTTCCAGAGGCGGTAGATAACAGCCAAGGCCTTCCTTTCCCTCCTGCCATTAACCCAGTGTTGTTCTGATCCCATGGCAGGGGCATCCTAAGGGTACATTGCAGCATGGAGAAGCTGCAGGACACAGCAGCAGTAGGATCCTCCTCCTCTGCCCCTACTGCATGGGGTAAAGGATTCCCTTCCTCCAAAGCACCTCCTTCCCCTCCCACTCTGTTCCTGGGACTCACAGCCCCTCTCTGACTTCACCAATGTGGCAAGCCTGGCACTTGGTGTAAAGACAGAGGAGCTCTCCCGGCTAATCATGGCCTCCATATGTCCTCTGCTTTTCTCCCCGTTCTCCACAGTGGGTACATGGCATTTCCCTCAGAGGCACCGACACAGCAGCTCCGGTCACAGCAGTGGGGCTGTGAGGGCCTCTGACTCAGTGGCTGTGTGGTCAGGGCTGCAGTACTGGTGTAACATGGATGTGTTGCCCAGCACCAAGCAGCATGAACCTCCTCTGGAGATGGGCAGTAGCTGTGGGACTGCTCAGGATCTGTCCCTAGTGGTAAATCTCTATCCTGACTTCATCCCGGAGCTGCAGAGTTAGTGCAGCGGCAAGGAAGGGGGTCATGAGGGAAGCAAAGTGCTATGGAGGGCTCCTGGTGTCAGCCACTCCAGCAAATCCGTAAGTGATGTAACTGTTGAACCACAGACTGGTTTGGTTTTGAGAGACTTTAAAAACCAACTCATTCTACCCCCCTGCCACGGGCAGGGNGAGGAGCTCTCCCGGCTAATCATGGCCTCCATATGTCCTCTGCTTTTCTCCCCGTTCTCCACAGTGGGTACATGGCATTTCCCTCAGAGGCACCGACACAGCAGCTCCGGTCACAGCAGTGGGGCTGTGAGGGCCTCTGACTCAGTGGCTGTGTGGTCAGGGCTGCAGTACTGGTGTAACATGGATGTGTTGCCCAGCACCAAGCAGCATGAACCTCCTCTGGAGATGGGCAGTAGCTGTGGGACTGCTCAGGATCTGTCCCTAGTGGTAAATCTCTATCCTGACTTCATCCCGGAGCTGCAGAGTTAGTGCAGCGGCAAGGAAGGGGGTCATGAGGGAAGCAAAGTGCTATGGAGGGCTCCTGGTGTCAGCCACTCCAGCAAATCCGTAAGTGATGTAACTGTTGAACCACAGACTGGTTTGGTTTTGAGTGACTTTAAAAACCAACTCATTCTACCCCCCTGCCACGGGCAGGGACACCTTCCACTAGCTCAGGTTGTCCAGGTTGTAATGGCCAAGGCAAGCACAGAGAGTGGTCCAAGATGCAGTTCAAAATACACCAACCAAACTTGTTAAAAAGTCAAAGCAGGACGCAGAAAAAGACAGTGCTGTCCTCAGGTGTGCCTGACAGTCTGACCTGACTCCCACCCCTCGCCTCCAACAGCAAAATATTTTCCTTTTACCTAAACTGGGGTAAATGCCTTATATCACAGTAAATTGCTGCTGGACAAGAGCTGTTGCTTTCACGTCTAGAGCCACTGTCAGACAATAACCCTGCCCCACACTGAAACATCCTGAAACAGATGGGAACTCACTGGTTTTGAAGGAAATTAAAGCAGGCATAACCAGAGAGCCCTTACTTGTGTATCTAATGAGTAATACAGTGATAGAAGCAGAGGCCTGTCAGAGACCTCCACGTAATTACAGCCAGACCTCAGCAAGGGCAGGCACCATGTAAATAAATACAGAATTTGCAAGTAAATGTAATGAAATTCATGTAAATGTAGAAGTAAGTGTAATGAACTCAAGTTTTGCAGTAAACAAAAGGCAGACTTACTCTTTGCAAAGAAATCTGTCATTATAGATCTCCTTTAAACCAATAAATTATTGGTGATGAATCCATCTCAGCTTACGGAGCTCGTCAACACATCTTTAGAATTGTGTCCAGCCCTTCTCCAGCCTCTCCTCCCATTGTGGCTGCCCTTCGAGGACATTCCAACATGATGGTGACGAAAACAGCCCCAAGCAACCAGTTTGGGTACAAGGAGCTCTGCTGCCACACACATCACCGGGGCTTATATGACCTGATTCTCAGGTTGGGAACCAGTATGGAAATCCATGGAAGTGTATGAGCTCCAGTCTTCTAAACCTGTTTTGGGCTGGGGAAGTCTGTCTAGACAGAGCAGAAAGTGTTTGTAAAGTGAGGTTGGGTTTGATCCTGGTGTCTGAGAGTGGGTCAGCTCTGATGGGAAATTTGCCCTCGTGTATGGATGCTCTGAGGGCATGGGGGAAAATGGGGGCACTGAAGGGGAGCTTGGGAGGGGATGTTGTGAGGTGGATGTTGAGAGGGAACGTCCACAGTGGGATTGAGAGGGGAAACTGTGGGGGGTGACTGAGACGAAACTGAGAAGGCACGCTCTGAGGGGGACATTGAGAGAGGATATCTGTGTGAGACTGAGAGGGGAAGCTGAGGGGTGACTGAGGGGAAACTGAGAAGGGAGGCTGTGAGGGGGACACTGAGAGGGGACATCCATGGTGAGACTGAGAAGGCAGACTGGAAGTGTAACTGTGAGGGGACTTATGGCAGTCTGAGAGGGAAAACAGAGGGGGCCTGAGGGAGAGACTGAGAGGGGACGCCAGTGGTGGGATTGAGAGGAGAGACAGGTGGGGGCTCTGAGGACTATGAGGGGAGAAAAGACTGTGAGGGGGCACGGAGCCATCCGTGGTGGGACTGAAAGGGGAGACCGTGGGGGTGACTCTGAAAAGACTGAGAGGGCAAGGGGGAACCATGGAGAGACTTGGAGGGGACAACACTGTGAGGGGGGCACTGATCGGAGGGGAGTCAAGAGAGGGGACTGTGAGGAGGCAACCCTGACAGGGGTAAACAGAGGAGACTGGCAAACGACTGAAACGAGGGCTCTGAGGGAATGAGGGGAGACTCTGAAGGGCCGTTGAACCATCCACCGTGGGACTGCAAGGGGAGATTGTGGGGGTAACTGCGAGGGGATTGAGGGGAAAGGGAGACTGTGCGGAGACTTGGAGGGGTCGCTGTGAACGGAGCACTGAGACATCTCTGGTGGGACGGAGGGGAGACTGCGGGGGACGCTGTGAGGGGGGAACAGACATCTGAGGGGAGTAGGAGATGGGACGCTGTGAGGGGTCAGCTCTGGGGTCCTGAGGGGCAACCCCGACAGGAGAAAACAGGAAAGACCGAGGCGAGGACTTGGG
>VYZQ01047361.1:20439-51237 GCA_013400655.1 Mystacornis crossleyi | reverse complement strand
CCCCCCGCCCCGCCGGAGCGGGGGGGCCTGGGGGGACCGCCCGCCCTGCCGCGGTTCCTGGCGGGGGTGGGTTGGGCCTCCTGCAGTCGAAGTTACCGGGCGGGACCCGTACGCCAAGTACTGTCCCGGCTATAAATAGCGGTTGGAAAGAGACGTTTTTTGAGTTGGGTTTCCCTTCTTTTCATCCATCATCTTCGTTTTTAACGCCTTGATTTGGGTGATGAGGGTGCACAGGTGAGTGGGGTGCGGGTAGGGAAGGAGAAGGGCTAGGCATGGAAAGCACCGACCATCCTGCTTATCGTAAGTTCGGGTTGGAAGGGACCTTAAAGCCCATCTTGTTCCATCCCCTGCCATGGAGAACACCTTCCACTGTCCCAGGTTGCTCAAGCTCCGGCCAGCGTGGGCTTGGACACTTCCAGGGATGGGGCAGCCACAGCTTCTCTCGGCAGCCTGTGCCAGGGCCTCACTACCGTCAAAGGAAGGAATTTCTCTCCGATACAGATTCTCAATCTACCGTCCTTCAGCTTAAAGCTGAAGGTGCCTTCTTGGAAGGGTAGTCGAGGTTTCTATCTACTGCTTAAACCCCACGGATTACCCACAACTAATAGCCCTATACAGGCTCTTTCACTGTGCCCCTGTGTGCGACACACTACGGAATAAAAACTCCGTAATAGCTTCTTAGTCATAGAATGATTTGGGTTGGAAAGGACCTTGCAGACCATCTAGTTCTACCCTCCAGTTAATACTTTGTGCTCTTTTTTTACCTCCCAACCTGTGACCAAGGTTTTAAGGCATTTGGCTTAAACTGTTCCGAGCATTTTTCCTTTAAATCCCAAACGATTTGCAGATAATAATTGAAGTTTTGGGGTTGCTTGTATGCCGAAATGCCCGGCAGCCTGGCAGTCACTGCGACTTGTCTGTGTCGCGTAGTGTCTCTGGCGTGCCTTTTTCTTCAGTTCCGATGGATCTGTGGATAATAAAACACATCAAAATGTCTCGTTTCCAGCCAGCGTGTGCCCGTTGTAAATACACACATGTGTGCACAAGAGCATGTGTGCCTGGACCGGCCTCTCCCGGTGTTCCGACTGTTTCAGTCTCTGAAAGAGTGGTTTCAGAAGAACACGAAGTCTGTTGGACTTGAATTTCTGCTTTCAGAGATTAATTAATCTTGTGGAAGGGATAGTGAAAAGTTAATCATACTATGCATTCTGTGTTTTCATAGATTGAAAAAAAATATTACTATAGTTGAGCTGATAAATTCTGTATGTTTTTCGTCTTGCTCAATCTGCATTTGGCAACAGTTTACGGATGCTTTGGTCCGTCAGGGTTTTTTTATGGAAACCTTTTCTTCTCAGCCTGCAAATAAATGAAACAAGCGAGAAAGAAACAGTGTCGAGTAAGAATTGTCAGGGAATATCTAGGTGAGGTCTTGCGATTGAGCTGTGTTAATCCCTTTTGTGGAAGCACTGGAATATATGGAAGGTTGATGCACAAGTTGCTGTGAAATGCTCTTTGTAACTCAGGACAAATACAGTTTTACTTTAATTCTTCAGCTAGACATTTTAGACTCTCCTGGTAGCCAGTGAGAGATGTTTGAAGTAGTGTCTTGGGTTTTGTTTTGGTTTTTTCCTTTTTTGAAGTTCACTTGGGCTGTTTTGGAATGCTTCAGTCTTAATTATGTCCTGTTCAGCAAGTTCTTGAGTGTTTTAGGGAGCTCTGTGTGGTGCTAGATGTGTGAACTCCAGCACCTGCAGAAAGTTCTGCAGGGCTCAGGGCGTAGTGGGCACTGGGATGGCATATCCCAAGTTGTGTTCTGGACAAGTGTGTCCATGGAGTTCCATCGTCGTCCCGGTTTTCCACAGGCAAAAATAGCTCTCTGCCAAGGGTGCAGGTAATGTTTGTGCACTTAAAGTGAGGGTTGTTTTTAGGAAAAGCACTTCTAAGTTTGTTGCCAGCAGTTAATGCTGCTTGGTGAAGGATTGCTGAAGGTTTCTGTGCATTGTGGCAGGCAATACAAATAGTTTGAGCAGTGTTTTTTGTCAAATGCCTGCTCCTGGAACTAAACCAGGCTGCTCGCTGCTTCTGGGGCTTAAATGAAAAAGTTCTGTTGCAACCTGGAAAGTGGTCTTTGTGATCGAGGGAGCCTGGGGACATGGTTCTGAGGCTTTTGCCCTGGATGAGCAGTGAGTTGAACAGAATTCTGTTCTGTTGAACAGAAGCGTAATTGCGGTGGTAGCCCCACACTGGTGGGTGCTGCGGCTGCCGTGAGGGGGACGTGCTTTCACAGGCACCGCATTGGGCCCAGCTGAACAGTTCAGCTCAAGCCTGCAAATGCTCACACCCGAGGCTCTGATGGCAGGCCTGAACACTGGGCAGAAAGCAACTGCTCTCCTCCTTGTTTATATTTCTCTTGATGCTTTGATGCGGTGATGTTAAGCAACTCCTTTTGTCAGGGTAAGTTTTAGCTGCCTTTAATCTTTCTGATAAAAATAGCTCCTCAGCTTACCGGGGCAAAGTTTGTGCCGTTGAAATTGGTCTGCATACCTTCTGAAAATACAGCCTTTTCTGTTAAACCTGAGCAGCTAAATCCAGTGTCTGATCTTGCAGAAGGGAGCAGAGATGAAAGGATAACAGAAATGGGTGCTGTGACCATCGTTAAGTTTCATGATAGTCCCATTTTGCAGTTGCCCGGCTGCTCTTTGTATTAATAAGGAAGGTTAGGACTCCTGGCAGTTGACTTCACTTGCCATTGCTATACTGTATCGAACAAGCTGACTCCTGTGGTAAAATGTCCGTGGGAAAGATTTTTCCTTGTCTAGCCAGGTAGGAGTAGTGCTTTTGTCTAATTACTGCTTTATTGGATACACAGGCATTTTCATACCTAAACATTTGTCTCCTCTGTGGCTGTTGTGAGACGTTCTCATCCAGTGCCACAGAATAAACAAGGGACTCCTACAAAAAGTAGAATTACAGTAACTTTGCTTATGGCAGTGTATTATTTTAACAGTGAGTGTTACTTTAACTGAGTGTTGTGATTATTTTGTACATTGATGGCATTGGTCCTTCAGCAGAATATACAGATACCTGGCAGTGTTCTCGAGCTGGTCTCTGGCTGGTTGGGAAAAACATGCCTGAATGGAGCAGCAGCACAGCTGGAGGTGTTCAGGGGCTCCTGGGCTATGGTCCCTTCTGCAGGTAGCTCAGTGAGGGTCTGAGTTTACTGAAGTGATGCTTCTGTCTGCGTTCATTGTGTTCCCTGTAGCTTCTGCTGCTGTGGTGCTGCGCCAGTTCCAGAAACAACACGGCGTAATCTGGGCCAGAGTAGAGCGTGTCCCTGATGGCATCAGGAGTTAACAAATTCCTAAAGTAGGTGAAGTTGGGAAGAAGGTGAGATGAGCAGCTTCCAGAGTTCATTAGAGCTAGGTTTTCACTTCATACTTCCTTGTGCAGGGGGTTTTGTTGATTTTTCATTCTTTTTTCCTCCCTAACTTCTGATTGTACGCAGATTAAGCCGCCTGGCTGTTGCTGCAAAAGCTGCGGGCCAAGCTCCCCGATAACTCCTGTTCTCTTCGCAGCCCGTGTGTTGGCATGCAGGCCCCGGATTTTACACTGGGGAGAGGCTGGCCCTGTTGCACGTGCCTCCCTACGTGCCGAGATAAGTAGATCTCTGGCTGACTCCCAGCCAGGCACAGAACTTTGCAAGAGGGAGTTCGTGACGATGCGCAGCCTGATTTGATCCTACTCTCCTGCCAAAAACCAGATAGGTGTATTGCAGTGGATTCAGGTTTTAGTTTGAAAAGAGGTGGACAAAAGCATAGTAGCTTGAGGAAAGACCGTGAGGTTTTCTAAGCTTGTGTTCGCATTCTTAGCAGAGACTTCAGATGGAGTGATGTCTCGGTGATCTAAACCCAGATTTTGTTTGGGCACATGAAAGCATTAGTATGGATGTTTTAAAGGGTTCATTCCTGCGTGGCTGAAAAGCTTCGTGGAAGCCTGTGTAATCAGTCTGTTCTTGTTTTGTGTGATACGTGCAAAACTTGAGTGTCGTGTGTGCTGTGGCAGCAAGAATCACAGTTACACACAGACTTCCTTATTCTCTCCGTGGAATAAGGAAAAGGAGAATTTAGTTAAGTGAACAGACTTGCATTTATAGGCAGAAAATTTGGGGAAAAAATTTATTTTCTGAAAAGCTGTAGGTGAAGGAGTGTGCGTATTTTTAATTATTCCATGGGAATGTTCTTTTTGTGTGTTTGTCTTGTTGTGTGTGTGTTTTGTTGTTTGTTTGTTTTGTGGCACTTGTACCCTAACTGTCTGGAATGGGAAAAACGAGGCACAATATTTTGTAGCTATTTAGTTTCTTGTGGAATACTTCTGGGTTATATTGTTTAAGACTCATGTAACCATGGGGGTGGTGGATGAGAGAGGATGATGCCAAGTAAGATGTTTACTCTGAGCTAGAAGTTTGATACAATTTGGGGTTGTTTTTTCACCTGGCATGACTGACCTGCATAGCTTGATGCCAGCGTTTGATCTGGGACAGGAGATTTGTGAGATGAGAAATGGGCTCGTTTATAGAGTCTAGCACAGCTAATTCTTACCAGTTCCTGAGGCATTGCTGATTGCAGGGTATTTGTACTCTCTCAATGTTTGTGGGCTTTTACAGGTTTTTCCAAGGAGTTTGACACTCATGTCTGTGTGGGAGGAGAAGTTGAGCAGATGATCTGCCAGCCTGATCATATGTCACAGTCCACAGTCCTACCATTTTGCCCATTCCTTTATTTTTTGAAATTCATACTTTGATAATTGCACATGTACTGGGGACTTTTCCAAACTTATTCCCCCTCCAATGACTTAACTAGGAAAATGCAGTCTTTTGCTGCAGCATAGAGCTCCTGGAGAAGCCCTGCCAGCAGCAGGCAGGAATAGAGGCTGTGTCTTTGCTGTACTCCAGAGATCTCTTGGTAGCTTGTGAAATTATTCCCAGTTTTCTGCTGCAGATTATTCACTTTCTATTTTGGCTGGACATTCCTTGGAGTCATCGTCCAGTGCCATTAATTATTTCTACAGTAACGTGCTGTACTTCTTTATTACACCTGCAGCTTCACATTAAAAACCCCCACATATTCTTATTGTTTATCTTTATTAGATATTTTACTTACTGTTGCTACCTGCTAAGAGAGAAGAACATGAAAAAAAACCCTCACCTATTAAGAAAATACTGCAGGTTAATGTGAAATGAGGGTGGAGGGGGGTAGTTGAAAAACCTGATTTGAAAAATTCTGGGGTTTGTTCTTATACAGTGAAGAAAACATGAGGGGTAACTTAGAAATCTGACACTTCCACCCTGATTTGGTTTACACTTTCAAGAATTTTTGCTTTGTAAATCTTCCTTTTAACATATGCTATGTTTTCCATCTGTCTTCTCAGATGTCTAGGATACAGAGACAACCTAAATTGTTTATTTGGAAAACTCTTTAATAAAGATGCTTCAACAAATACTATTAAGTATATGCAGAATCATAAGTGTGAATTAAAACCAAAATTTCTATTAGCAGTGATAATTATAACTCATAATCTAAATCTCTTAACATACTCTTCCTTTCCTGCTTTCTTATTTGCCACCACTGAGAAATAAGGATCTTGTTTATGACACTGGATAAATACAGTATCTTTGGTTTGCAGTTTGTGTGTGGATATATTTTTATTTATACATCTGTAAGTCTGTAAAATAATCCCCCACTTCCCTGCCGGTCACCTTTAGTGCTGTGGAAGCTTCCTTGGGAAGACAGCATTGGGAAAAGGAGTCGTTCTTCCCTGGATGACTGTTTCTCCCTATCTCCCGGGCACACATCATTTTCTTGCTGCAGCTGGACACGACAGAGACAGGAATTAGAGCTGGAGACTTTCTGCTGCAGAGCGAGAAGTAAAATGGGACATTAGATTGCAGCCCCTGTCCGTGTGTGTGTCGCCAGAAGCGCACGAGCTGCTCTCTTGCTCTGCCCAGCTTTGCCGCCACGGGTACTTGGATAGCTGGGTTAGTGGGTGCTGCTGATGACATCACTTCTGTGTCATCTCGTGGAGAAAAGAGATGGAGAAATTACAAAGTGGCTTGAGTTGAATAAGTGCTGAGTATGAGTGTGGTTTGGAATAGCTGTGAAGTTTTTTCCTAAGTTCATAAACTCCCTAAAGGAAAGTATTGATGGGGATGGTTCAAAACAGCCTCATCTCACTGAAATCAGTGCTTTAAAGTAAAAGATTTGTGAGGGAATTGGGTTCTTTTGTATTGTTGGTTACAGTTGGAAGCTTTTTTAGACATTAATATACAAAAATCATTAGTTTTTCCGTGCATGTCTGCTGTTGCTTCCTCATGTACGTTTGGTTTTTTTGGGTTGTATGTCCTTGCACAGCTGAATTTGAGTTGCCAAGCAGAAGACAGTACCCTTAAATTTGGTATCAGAAACAGGGAGGAAAAAGTGGCATTAAAAAGAATGGAAATGTACTTTTTGCAGCTTTTATACATCACAGAGGTGACCCCAGACTTGCCTGTTTTGTAGTAATGTTGCTTAGGTTTTTTTTTTCCTTGTTTAATAATATTACTTCAAGTACATATTTCTGTATTTCACTCTTCATAGAATAGGCATGTTCTGTGGTTCTGTTGGAGGTGTGTTAAGTTGGGAATTTTCATGGAAGGACTTGTGTAGCTGAAGGGAGCTCCTGAGCCAGAACTGAGCTCGAGTTCTCACCACTGACACTGCCAGTCATTGTGGGGAGCATCAGGAACGGAACACTTTAAAATCTGAACCACCTGTGTTGGTGTCTTGGGGTCACCTCAAGACAGTTGGTAATATATTCGCTAAGACATTTCTGGCCAGGGAATGTCACAGTTAAAGTTTGTTTGTCAGGATAATTCATGTCCTTGTGCGTTATGTGCTGATTTCCTTCCCGGGTGGGCAGTGAGGGTGGCACAGCCATAAGTGAAGCTGTGGGTCTGGCAGCTGTGGGAGCCAGCTCAGGGCAGGCACAAGCAGACACTGGCTTGGTACAGACTGTGCATTTCATGCTGACTTAAGCAAATGTCCACGATTAATTACCAGACTCTTAGATGATTCCTTTTAAAAGGGTCATTCTGAATTTAAATATTCTGTCAGCTGTTAAATTTGGGCAAGAGACACGATATGTGTGTTTGTGATAGGATGAGAAGGCAGTCTCACTTCTGTTAATGTGCTCCAAGAACCTTAAAGTATTTAATCTTCCTCAGGATGATCTTGTGAATGAGACGCTGATGTTCCCGGTGTGGTGTCTCCCAGTCCATAGGCAGATTGCCTCCTCTTCCTTCTGTCCGGATTTCTCTTCTTATGGCAAATAAATTTACTGAAGCCTTCTGGTCTGTAAGAGTGTTAGCCTGGCAGCCATGTGCGCTGTGACAGTAGCCACGTGTGTCTTGTGGATGCTGCTGGGTGGGATTTGAAGTTATTCACAAGAGCAGGCGTGGCAACTGTGTCAAAATAGCAAAGATACCTTGGGAAGCAAGAGGAAGAATGCTTTTGGAGAGGGGCAGAGGAGGGCAAAGGCAATCCATCATTTGCCATCCAGTGCTTCTAAGGGCAGACCAGAATGAGCACTCTTGTTGAGCTGCTTCTGCCATGCATTTTGGAGTTACCTGGGCTTTATTCCTCTCTGGCCTCTGGGAAGGGATTAGAGACTAGCTTCTTAGGTGGATATTTTTCGTATTTGCTTCTCTATATAAACATTACTGCCAGGTACAAGGGCCATTTAATGTGCTCTCATATACTACTTTGTAATTGATAGGAAAACATTCAAGTAATCTGTGATTTATTTTTATGATAGAGTAGAATAATCCCTAAACCCAGCAATTATTTCTGAAATAAACCAGTATCTCAGGTTTTTCTAGACTTTTAACACACGTGGTTTTGTCACTATGAGCACAGCAAAAAAGAGATAGTGGAGACAACTTGGACAAATACAACAGGGAGAACCATGAGATTATGACATTGTGGTACACAACATGCAAGTGGAAAGAGAGGCTGGGAACTAAACCTGGTGTGACTGAGGAAGGATCTCAGTTTATACTGCTCTCTTTTCATGGAGGTGAGGAGGAGGACAGGGACAGAACAGGTGGCTTTTCCTGTATCTGGTGGTAGTTGTTATCACACCTTAGTTGTGGTATAAAGATTGTGGATATGTGCATTTTCCCCATCCTGGCTCCTGTGTCTGGTGTTGGAGCTGGTGTCAGGAGCTGAGTCAGGAATACTGGTAGTATTGCAGTAGAGGCTAGAAGAGAACTGATTTTTTTTTTTTTTCATTAGTTTCATGATTTGTTTGTGTAACCAGCTTCAGTTTTGAAAAGTCACTTAGTTGCTAAAGTCTTACAAAAATGGATTGGGGGAGATACTAGGAGCTGTCTCTAAAACCCCAGCCACAGGAAAGCAAGAGAAGGCAAGTGTTACACCCATTTTCAAAAAGGGTTAAAAGACAATACAGCCAGCAACAGACTGTTCGCCCTCCTATCCATCACTGAGAAGGTCATGGAGGAGCTGGAATGATAGAAGTGAAGGGCTGCTGAGGTGATTGGGGGCTGGAGGATGTGCCCTTTGAGAGGAGGTGGAGGGCTGGGCTGCTGACAGACCTCCTGATGTCCCTTCCAACCTGAGTGACGGTGGGTCTGTAAACAAGAGAGAGCCGTGATGATGATTCCAATGAATTTGCTAGAGGTGAGTCCCAAGAATTCTAAAAGATGAGGTTCATGTCAACATATTTGAGTTTTGACCAGTCCAGTGACTTAGGAATGAGTGACCCAGACTGTATTCCTTTCTCATCCCAAGTGCAAGTAGTTTAAACGATCAGGCAGATAGAAATTTAGTTAAATATTCAGATCTCTTATTGTGCAAGCCATTAATAGACGAGACTCATCCAGATCCTTGATGTTGGATCTCTCATTCTCCCTCACCACCCTCCACCCAGCCATCTCCTTGACCCAGCCGGGTCCCTCATCACCATCATTCTCAACCTGGTTGCTAAACATCGTGTTCAGAAGAAGTGATGCTGCTCTGCTGGAAGACAAGGTCAGATGTACATCAGTTCACAAGCTTTCTGTGTCACATTAGAAAAAGACACAAATGTAAAGTTTCCTTACTGGAAATTTTAGATTTTCCATGAATGTGTTGTTTAATTGCTCTGAAACATTAAATGCAATAATTGTCTTTTATGAAACAATAAATTACAGAATCCCCAAACCTCGAAAGGAAGTTGGAATGGATGTGGTAATTGCTGGCTGTACCACACAGTGTGGCTATTGAGGGGAACTACCTGACAGTGAATTTTAGGGAATGGCTGGAGCTCTGAACTGTTGAGGCTTTGTCTGCTGGGGTCTGGCGTGATTGAAAGAAGCCTTACAAAACAAAATTGGGCTCACTGAAATGTAACAGCTATGTTGGCATGAAAGAAAGGCACGGTGAAAATACTGCTTGTGTGCTGGACTTCAGTGTCTGCTCTGTGCGCAAGCAGTCAGTTTGTGACAGGAAAACTCCCAGTCACGTCTCAGGCAGAGATTATGCTGTAAAAAATGAAACTGAATTTAATAGTTCTCCTCCTGCTTGCTGTGAGATACGTTTGAGCTAGTAAGTCACACAATGAAACACCTTAGGATGTTGGTCACCTCTCCAGGCTGAGTTAAAGGGGAAAAAATGTGACATTGAAACAAGTCAATTGATTGAATATGTATATTAGGAAAGTCTCCCGGTAACAGTAGCAAGCAGTCATACAGGTGAGAGAATGTTCTGCTTTCAGGATGCAACACAGTTTTGGGGTTTCTTCTTCTGAGAAGGCTTAGAAGGAAACAGAAGGTCTTTTTTTATTCTGGTTGCTGAAAGTGTTGTCCAGGAAGGCAGAAAACCCTGACATTTAAGCTCACAAGATTGAAATTAGGAGAGAAAGTGTCTCAAGCGTGGTTATCTTCTGTGTGTGAAAATAGCTGCTCAAGGAACGCAGAATGCTCAAATTGGAAAAGGAGCTCTTTGGAAAGAGTGGGGGTGTGGTACTTGCCTAAGTGCTTTCCATGTCTTCCAGAAAAGGTAATCTCTGGTTTTTTGGTGCTCTGCTCTTAAGAGGACATTTGGTTTTATGTGACAAAGGTAATGAAAGATATGAGGTTTAGGATCAGAAGTGTGGTGTTAGAGACAAGACATGATGAGGTGAATGTCCGCAGCCTTAGTCATCTCCACTGCTTCCTGAGCACTGAATTAGAGGTATGTGCCTTATGGGTTTAGGGAATCTGTTCTCCTTTAAAATCCAGACCACTTTTCCTATTCTGATGTGTGCTGGGTGCATGGCAGGTTTGAGGGTGGAGCAGGTTAAAGCTCGGTGGGATTTCTCAGCAAAGCTGTTTCCTGACCATTGCTTCAGGTAACTGCATGTAAAGGCAGAGGTATCCCTTGGTTTTTAGGCTCTTGGTAGCTGCCTTTGAGAAACAGTTGAAGCATTGAGAATGGGATCCGTTTTGTTCTTCTTGTGAGGATAGGGGGACTGCAGTTGCATCTCATTTTTCTGTCAGTAGAAATGGGCCGTGTTCTTATTATGGCAGATTTTTATATGTGTGCAAATATATTTATTCTTTTTATAACTGCCAAAACAATCTCTTATCTTTATGGATTTGTTGCAGACATGCTCAAGTAGATTTTTGTTTTCTGTTGTATTTTATACCCGTTGTAAAATGTGCCTTGTGTTGCTGTTTTTAATGTGCATGACTCTGATGAAATATAAAAGAAGATGATTAATCATTGCATGAACAATTGAATTCTTGGTGAATTTTTACAGGACCATTGTGTTAAGTTGTTTACCTGCTTTTTGTTTTCCTGCTGGCAGAGCTATACATTTTCCATGTCTAACCTTAATGTGCAGCCTTCTTACAGGAGCTTAGGAGTGGTAGATTATTTCAGGTTTTAAGAGGCAGTATTCCCAAATGCTTTCTTCACTCTTTTTTGTAAACTGCAAAAACATTTCCAGTTCTTGGCTCTGGCAAGACTGAGAGAGTCCAGCCAGCCAAGGAAAAAAAAAAAAAATTGAGCATTTATACTCCAGTGTCCCATTTTGAAATACAGCTGGAAAGAACTACTCTTTAAGCCACAGCAGCATCTTCCCCCTTCACGTTTTGTCTCTTCTCCCCTACCCCTATCCCCGCACCCACACATCTATTGTCCATGAAACATTAACAATTTTGGCGCAGAAGCTTGGAAAAACACCTTTTTGTGGGACTTACAGAAGTTGTGTGAATGAACGCTATAAACCTTGAACTTGCGGAGAGATGGGGTGGTGAGAGCAATTTAACAAAGGCGGAGCCTCAGCCCTGGCCCTGTGTCCCACCCTCGGGGACGCGCGGGCAGATGGCTTTGGTCAGGCTCCAGCTGCAGCCGCCGGCGGCGGCAGAGCCTCCCGGCATTCCGGGCTGATACAGGGGAGTCTTGGAAGAAGGACAGTAGAACCAAAATGTATAGGAAATGGCAAACTGCAGCATGGTCAGTGTCGAGTGGTTGTGTGGGAAAGAGGAGGAGAGATAAAGTGATCACCTGCAGGAATTGAATCAAAAGTACACCAGGAATTTTTTTAGAAGACAAACAGGAAAGATGAACTTAAGACCTGAAAGGAAAGGCAGCAAGTAAGAGAAATTAAAAATACCTGAATTTATCTTGCTAAATGAAATGTTAGCTTGTTCCTTGCCTGCTTGGAAAGGAACGGGGGCTCTGTTCTGAGCTGGGTGTATTTGTCATGGCCGACATCATGCAATCCTGGAGGGATTATTGACTCCAGTATGTGATAATGGCAGGGTGTGGGCCCCTGAAGGACGTGGTGCTTTGGGCACCTCAAAACAGCCAAAATTTAATGGTTTTGTCTTTGTTTACTCTGCCTGTTTGTGTAATTCACTGGTTATTGCAAGTCTAACCATTTTTATTAATTTTTCTTCAGTTAGGTTGAATTGGAAATGCACATGCTGATGAAAGGCGTGATATTAAAGTGTACTGAGATGCCTTGGTGATGCATCTGTGCTTTGTGATACAGTTTGTGTTGCTTGAGGTTTGTTGTTTCTTTTCAATGTACCATCTTACATTGTTTTTGCAGCCTGAGCCTTGCACCAACTTTTTGTGGTTGAAGAGTGAATTAAACTTAAAAGCAATGAAGCTTTTGGAATCTCCTTCTTTAGTAAAGAACTTTGCTCTAACCTGGAAAACTATGGTTTGTTGCTCAGTGTAAAGGACTGGGGTTTGTCAAGGCTGGCTTGGGGGGCAAAATAAAGTTTTCACAAATTTATATTACAGTGAGAAGTGATTGCTTTAGTTCACATCCTTGGATTGGAAAACTCTTCCAAGATGCGTTGCACGTTTGAACAGCTCCTCTGGTGTATTTGGGCTAGTCTGCTTACATGTTTATAAATATTGCTCTATGTGCCTGTCCTTATGTCTTCAAATATGTAACTTTTATTTTCACATGGAAGTACCTATATACAGTGAAGTAACTTTCTATTTTTTACTTACATACTAAAATAACCTTGTTACACGGATGCTGCTTGTGATGTGCAATAAAATATTTTAGTGAACCTGAGTTACTTCTTTAAAGGAAAAAAAAAGCCCCACCACTTTTTTATTAGTCTGGATGTTGCAGCCAGGCAGAGCTGTTCCTTCAAGTGGCTTAATGAAGATTTGATTGATTTATTTTGCTCATCTGGAGAGTGTGTGGATTACCTCTGTCAATATTGGCCATGATAAATGAGGGCTGGGCACTTACAGAGCAATTTGAATTATTTGAGCTGTTCAGGAATCGAGCAGTGACTCGATTCAAGAGGCATTACAAGGAGAAAATGCTGAGTGCCTTTTGGGATCTTCTGAGGTAGCAGATCATGGTACAAATCAATGACTAGAAGCTGATCTTAAATGTCTTTATACATGAGACTGGGATCAAACCGCTGAGGAAATCGTTGTTCTTCGGTGAAGTTTTGAAGCTGTGCTTGAAGATATTCTTTGGCCATGTGCACACATAAATGACAAGGTTGAGGTAGAATTGCTGGGTGAAATGCAGTGGCTTGGGATTACAGAGGAGGTTGGAAAAGGTGATGTAATTGCTCTTTTGGGAGAGTAAATCAATAGGAAAAAATCTGTTGTTATTTCTGCCTTCATCTTTTAGCCAAAACAAGGGGAATTTAAGCGTTAGATTAGGTCATTGTATTCATACCACCTTAGTTTTCTTAAGCTTTGTTTTATCAAAATTCTTGCCAGAAAACCTTTATTTTTATTGGCCAGTGCTCCTTCTGCCCTGTGTGGTTGCGTGTGCAGAGTTTGTAATGACTATGCTCTGAAAGGCTCTGGAGTTCATGTCACAGGGAACCCTCACTCACTTCTTAGTCTTGGGTAAAGATGTCCTGAATGCCTGTCATTGTTAATACTGGTACAAAGTAGCAAAGATAAATATTTTAGCTACTTGTTTGTCATATTTTCTCACCCTTGTTTCTGTTTTAACTTGTAGATTTCGGATCTTTGTTTGACTTGGAAAATGATCTTCCTGATGAGCTGATCCCCAATGGCGAGTTGGGCCTTTTAAACAGCAGTGGGAACCTCGTTCCAGATGCAGCTTCCAAACACAAACAGCTTTCTGAACTTCTGAGGGGAAGCAGCGGCTCTTCCTTAAACCCAGGAATTGGCAGTGTGAACTCAAGCAGCCCCGTGCAGCAGGGAGTCGGTGGTCAAGTGCAAGGGCAGCCGAACAGCGCGAACATCGGGAATCTGGGTGCTATGGGTAAGAGCCCGCTGAACCCAGGAGACTCCTCTGCTCCAGGCCTGGCCAAGCAAGCAGCCAGCACCTCTGGACCTACCACACCTGCATCCCAAACTCTGAACTCTCAAGCACAAAAACAAGTGGGAATGGTGACGAGCAGCCCTGCAACATCACAGACTGGACCTGGGATATGTATGAATACTAATTTCAGTCAGACACACCAGAGCCTTCTCAACAGTAATTCTGGTCACAGTTTAATGAATCAGCCTCAGCAAGGACAAGGGCAGGTAATGAATGGATCTCTTGGGGCAGCTGGAAGAGGAAGGGGAGCAGGAATGCAATATTCTGCCCCTGCCATGCAGGGGAATGCAGGCAGTGTGCTGGCAGAGACTTTAACCCAAGTATCTCCACAGATGGCTGGGCACACCGGGCTGAACACAGCACAGACAGGAGCAATGACTAAAGTATGTACATACTATTTACTGTATTCTATTTATTGCAGTTGTTTTTCTCCATACAGGTGTTTAGGAAACACAGTAGATCCTTTTCTGGGACAGAACTAAAGGATGTGCTTTCCTGAGTCTGTAGTTACCCATTTCAGTCACCAGTGATATTGTGAAAAGGAGATAATTGAAGCAGTACTTCTCACGTAATCAAAAATGGAAGCACTTGTTGAAAAAGACATCCTCGAAGCTAAAAGTTGGAGAGTATCTTAGCAGGGTGAATTAGAAAAGAGTAGCATAATCCTGCGGAAAGGAAGCAGATGATTTCTCATGTGCAGGATCTCAATTTAGCTGCCAGACAACGCCATCTTCTAAAGCAGTGTGAACACTTGGAGATTGAAGGGAGAGGTGTAGCAGTTGCTCCTCTTGTCAAGGACCACTGTCAGCAGCCATGCAGCGAATGCTTTTTAAATATGGAGGAACTGATCTGGACACATCAAATTTCACATAGATTGCCAAGCTAATGCAAACTGTGAAAGGGAAGGGTGAGAACCTAATGTGGCGGCACTGGCAGATCAGGGCAGGGAATATATACCTGGAAGTATCTGCCTGTGTCACAGGGCACTGCTCTGGCTCCCTCTTTGATGCAGTTACTGCTTTTTAGTTCTTTGTTTTCCAGATGTGAGCTTAGAGCAGTGTTTTGTCTGCTGTTCCTGCTGCCCTGTGCCTTTATCTATTGTCTGGGCTGTTTTGGTACAGTGCCTTCATGAAATTTTGATGGCAAACCCACCATGTTCTGATACGTAGAAAAAGGTCAATTTTTATCTCTGATATTTTTTCTATTCATACATCAGTAGCTGTTATCACTGTAGTTTATTAACATGTAAATGTTAATTCATTGATGTGTTAGTAATTGTGGAAAAAATTGCATTGTCTGACATGAAAGTGTGTGTTCTGTACTCTGAAGAGGTGCTGACATCACTATGGAGTACTGTATAGTTAATTTTTTTTTTTTAATAAAAACCATAAAAAGCATTCTCTCTGCAGTGGAGAGAGGCTTCTGCTTCAGGAAGAGATACTTGTGTTCTCAGTGAAGGTCAGAGCATCTGAGAGTTGACATAACTGTTTTGGAGGCTGGAGACAGCTAATTTTGCTGTGTGGAAGCTGATTGGTCTGCACTGAAAGAGAGTCAGCTTATCTTTCTTTTGTTTTCCTTTGAAATTTGTGGGAAGAGTGAGAAATTCTATTTATCTGGCTTATTTCTGTGAACTTACAGATACCTAAGTTCATGGGAGTAGATTTTTCGTAGTCACTATTTAGTTTTATGTGGAACTACTAATTTTTCTATGTGAACCAACTGAAGTAGAATTACCCCAAAGCAAAGAACTTGCTGACAGAATCTGCATGAGCCTGGTGGGGGAGGTTCTGTGACATCTTGATTTATTTTAAACAAACCCACCTCTGGTAAGGAACAGGTCAGATCTCAGACAAAATCCATATTTCAAGGACTTCAGGCTTATCCTGTTGCCAGCTGCAAATGGATTCACCACCACTGGAAAGTGACCCAGACTGCCTCAATTGACAGATGTTCAAGAAGCAAAGTAAAGTTAGTTCGAGCAAGGAATACATTGGAAAAGAATAGTGAAAGGACTGTTTAATGATGGAGCACAAGGGATAAAACGGTGCTTCTGTGAACATGCACTTAAAATAATTTTAAAAACTTGGCCAAGTAAAATAGGAAAACTAGTGTTTTCCAGGGCTCTTGTTGAATAAGATGAAGCTTAAAAGCATTGTATTTCTTTAAAAAAGTTTTACTCTGTATACCTCTTATTTTTCTCTTAGTAATAGGGAAGGTGAGCTCAACGTTTTGCACAAAGATTTTGTGTTCCCATTTTGGAACAAACACTTGCTCCCTGAATTTTCTTGTGCCAAGCCAGCAGCATTCTCTATTTTTGCCATTTTCCTTAGTAGGGGTTTGAGGATTGGTATCCTTTTCCAGTCTCTTCCCATCCCCCAGTTTATTGTCCTGATAGGATTATCAGCCATGATTGTGTGTTAGCTTTTTCTTATTGATGCTGCAGGAAAGCTTTCAAGAAAAGTAAAGAAACACTTCAGTGAGTTTGTCTGTTCTTCTGAAACTGAAATTTCTGCTGAAGGAGACTGTGGGTTAGTTTGGTTTTTTTACCTCCTGATTACCTGGTCTTTACCACTTAATGTGTACAGTTTTAAAGATTTAAAGAGCTGTAATAAAAGTGGTGAGGCAGCTGATCTACCTTATAGTGAAGGTGCCCAGCCTGACTCAATGGCTTAAAATGTTGCTACCATCCTGCTTGAAGAACTGTATCAAGGCTGGAAGGAAATTCTCTAGGTGATGACTGTAGCAATATCCTAAGGGAAAGAAAGAGCTGTGAAATACAAATGCAGAAAAAAATACCTGAAAGAACTTTTTAAACCAAGATCTTCTCATTACATTTAAAATAAGTGATGTGCATCTCTGACTAATCTTGCTCAAGTAGCGCTGAGTAGCCCATTTTTCTCAATTCAGTGTGTTTATATGCAGTGTGGGGAACTCGTGACCCTTTATGGTTTGGGACCAGTTTTGTTGGGCAAGACCTTGCTTCTGTGGTGGTTGGCTGTAATCTTTTTTAGTATGTGACTAATCAAGGAAAGTCCGTTCCATTTTCTGGTTTTGTTTCTTGTGGTGTGTTTATATAAGCATTCTTTCTGTTAAGAGAAAAAGAAGAAAAAAACATCCAGAATCTGGTCCCTTCACCTAATCTCAGAAATTGCAAGGATTCATTTCATCTGGATCATCAGCCATGATTGTTAATTTTGGTCTGGACTTACTATTTTAAGGCAGGATTGAGCAGTGTAGCTGAGGCTTATGTTCCTGTGCTTGCATGAACCAAAGGTGGGGATAAACCTTACTCCTCAACAATTCAAACAGGAGTGGAAAACAACCAACTCCCGGTGTCGGAGGGCAAGAAGGTGCTGATATCAAGACAAATATTCTTCCATTGGCAGGGAGAGATTAAAGTAAAATACCTCCTCAGTCTATAGAGATGTGAGCAAAGATTTCATAGATTTCACACGATACTCCCAAAGATCAGTGATTTTGACTTGCTGAGATACCTGGAAGCCTCTGAGGAACCTTCTCTTCCATGATACTCTGTATGTCTCTGCTCCCTTCACTGCCAGTCTCTCCTTTGCTGTAACAATTTTACTTGCAGTTGTGGCATTGTGGCCCTGTTTTCTTGGATGACGCTACCATAATTTTTATTGGACTGGGTTGAAGTTCCTTAGGAAATCAGCTTTAAAGAGGAAAGGATTTGTCTTTGAACAATTATTACTTGATGGGAGTAGAGGAACAGATCATCTTGTCACAGTCATTTCCAAGAGTAATGAATTGTCCTTTTGTGTCGTACCGTGTCTTTTGTTGGGTCCATTAAGTCCAGAAAATGTGTTCAAACCATCTAGAACATCTTGTTAGAGCTGTTTTTTTAAGATTGTTGGTTGTTGAATGTGATAAGCAGTGGCAAAGCTCAGCAGATGGTCATTGCTTCCATAGGAATGAGCACTTCACTGGAGACATGCTCGTGCCTAACACCCTCCTGTTGCTGTGGGAGCTCATCTTTTCCAAGTGAAGGAGATGAAACCTTCCTGTTGTTCTTTGTGGCTGGCAAGGGCTGTGTTTCTGTCGATGAGTTGTTAGAGAGTCTCTTGCTGAGGTGCATTCCCCTTGTCCTAGTACAGCTATCAAAGCCTGTGGAAAGTTAAAAGAAAATGCTGGGAAGTTCCTGTCCTCAGACTTCCTTTTTGCCCTGTGTTAAGAGTTTTGGACAGTGATTCACCTAACTGGTACTTCAGCTCTTTCCCTGAAGAAGTGGTAAAGTCCCTTTCAGATGAGTGTTTTCTTTTCCATGTGTTTCCAAGCCATAATACCTCCTCATACAGTTCTGTAAAAGGAAACACCTTTTCTTCAGTTACTTCAGAGTCCTATCATTCCAACAGGGATAATCTGGTACTCAGCAGCAGAAATTTAGGAAAAAATCTGGAGTTATGCATGGCTGTTAATCTGCAGAAGGTATTGCTGTTAAACTGCAGTGAAGATACAGCTTGTTGGGGGCTCCTTTCAAAGTATTTTTCTTTATAGAACTATTAAACCTACCCTGAGTTCAGCTTTCCTTCTGAACGGCAGCACAGTTTAATCAAACATCCTTGGGCTCTGTATGCCTCAGAAAAAGATTAAGTTGTTTCATCAGACTGAATCGATAAAGAGATGAGAAGAAAATGGTTGCTTATTTTCATAACTAGTTATGAGGTTTACAACATTACGTTGTACAACAAACGTCGTTTGGGGGTTTTTTGGATGCCTTTTTGTAGATTGAAGATTTTGAGTAACTTCAGTCTGCCTATTTTGAAAACTCTGAAGGAAAATATTTATATTGATATAAAATAGAACCTGCCTGTAGGGAGAAGCTGATGGAAAAGCTGATCTGGTTGGCAGATCTTCCAGTGTAGTATTCCAGGAGGTGATCTGGTAGCAGGGAGTTTAGATACAGAGTTCCAAGTGCTATGTGCAAGCGATGAGTTTTCCTTACCTCTGTGTGTGGATTTAAGCTCCACTGGTGTGGAAGTTGGTACCAGTAGTGGGATTGACATGAAAACCTGAACAGGCTCAAAACAGTCACTAACTGTGCAAAACTAGATCTGTTCTGCTGGATTTTTGCCTGTGAGTGCAGAGCAGTCCTTTTGTCTAAATGGTGTTGGCCTAATTTGTTTGGACAGTGCATGTTTTCAACTTTATTTCAGCCAGAATAGCCACATGGCAGTGTATGTATATTCAGTAAGAGTAGGTTCAGATTAAAGAGGAGGAGGGGCTCTTACCAGAAGTGAACTTCAGAAAACAGTAAAACCACTTTTTATTTCTACCAAGAGAATAACCCGTTGTCTCAGGGCTTTTTAATGTTGGGCTATAAAAGAAGTGAATTCTGTTGTCGTCATTTCCAGGCACAGTGTCTGTCTAATACATGTGCCTTGGACAAGCACATTCACAGTTTTGCTCCCTGTGCTGTTCACTGAGTGGTGTTTTGATGTTGAAAATTAATCTTGAGTAAATTAAATACAATTATGAGCTGTGTTAAAGAGCAAGACTTACATAGTGTATATGGTTACATTACTTGTCTCATTGTTGAATCTGTGGTAAGGAAAATTTGTGATAAGAAAAAAATGAAGCCAACTATTTATTTAAACAGATCCCCCAGCTGCTCTTGCTGAGTACCAGATTTAGATATGCTTGCTGATTGTGAATTAAGTCAGTTGAAGATGTTCTCGTTTCTTTGCAGTTCTGTGTGTTTTAGCAAACTGCTGGTGCTGTTTGTTTCTCTGATGGCTCTCAATCTGTGTGAATTCTGCCTGAATTGTTTTAACATGACTTGCAGTTAATTTGCTTCTCAACCACGGAGTTGTCTGTGCTCGGCTGCCAAGCTGCCTGTCTCCTAGCAGACCATGCCTCTGGCAAACACCAGTAGCCAGTCCAAATCATATTCCAAACACTGCTGTTTCCCAGTTCCAGGGGACTTCTAATAATGTTACAGACTTGACTGTAGCTGCTCCATTCTCTGGTGAATAAAAAGCACTGAAACAGCAATTTTACTGAGGAGAGACATATGTGTTTTTGTAATAATACAACAGAAGAAGGTTATAAATACAGAAAAACACGTAATAGAAAACGCACTGAGTCGTAGTAAAATGAAAGTCTCTGAGGCAGTTTTGTTTTGAAACATGACCGTGGAAAGTGGTGCTCCACAGATGAGTTTGCTGATAATGTCACAGAGATTTAGTGACTTAAGAAGCTCACTTCCCACAACTGTTACTCCTGGCACCTGAAATTGAGTTGTTTCCTGTTTCTAGTACGTTAGTTAAGTTTTGTTTTCAGTTGTGCAATGTCATTGAAGATCTTTGCAGCGATAGTCACTTGGCTGGTGCTTATGCAGGTATCAAGGTTCAGTTTGGCTCCAGGGCTGCAAGAAACAGAGCACTCAGCCTTCATGGGGACAAACCTCAGCTCAGTTTCTTCTCCTGCTTCATACCCGGGCAAAAGCCTCTTGGTGCACTTGCATTGGCTTATCAGCCAGCTGACAAAAATTATTATGGGATCTCTTCAGAGCAGAATTGTGCCATTATCTTCCACTGTGATAACACAACACGAATGTTAAGGTTTTTGTCACTAACCGTCAATTATATTGGTTAGAGTCTTGTAATTCTTCAGTTTTTCTTGTTAGAGCGGGATTTATTTCTAAGAAGTTTATCTGAAAGAAGGTTTGGGGAGTGAAACTAACAGATCCACCAGTTCCTTTGGAAGCCATTGATTAAAAGCAAGATTTGCAGTGTTCTTTCAGGTTAGTCAAAACGACAGAAACTCCCAGGTCCTTACTGATAGATGTAACTGAAATGACTTCTTTCTAGTTTTCAGACTGCTTTCACGTATCTTCCTACTGCTGTTTGTAGTTTGGGGTTTTTAATACCCAGGTAAAAAATGACTCAGATGTTGAGAGGGAGGGAAACCTGCCAACTGAAACGTTGGTGTGTAGAAGTTATGAAATGCCTGGTTCCTTCAGTCAGAAGGAAATGTCTTTGTCACAGTAATTTTCTTAATAGACTCTAATCATGCATGTAGATACGATTTCACAGGAGCCTTTCTGATGAAAAGACCTTTTAGCAGGTCTTAAAACTTGCCCTTACTTAAAAGATAATATTTGTGCTTGACAGTGAGCTGGGATTATATTGGGGATCCTGGAATTGGAAGGACATACAGAAATGTGTCAAAGCAGGCACTGTTACGGTCTGAAAACTGAATTCTGATGGTCTGTTTCTTTAGAAAACAGGCAGCGCAAGGAACTTGGAAAATTACGTAGAGCTCGATAAACTATGTCAGCCTTCCTGAGTAATGGATCAGCAGTGGAAGCAGTGAGAGGAGATTCGCCTTTTGCAACTTCCACAATGAAAAATACTTTGTTGAAGGAAAATGGGACACTTCAGCCATCAGGCAAAAAATAAGATTATGTTGGAAAGTTGCACTTCGGAATTTTGAAATTTACTCATTTCCATAGAGGGCTAAAATTTCAATACAAGAGGCTACACAAAGCATGCCCAAATCTACTTTGTAGTGGGCAGATTATTCTTCACTTTGATTAACATTTAAACTAGAAAAGGTGTTCCAATACACATTTTCCCTCCGTATCTCAAAAAGTAATTCTGAATTCTTATTGGCACAATTACTAGTTTACTCTGCAAGGCTGAGTATAAGGAATGGCAAAATATAATTGCATTTTCCTTTCTTCTTGTGAGTGTTTGGAGGAAATACCTGGGTTTTGTTTGGAAGCTGAAGTCCATTTGTGTGTGACATCAGTTTGCTGTAACTGTGTCCATGGGCCGTAAATAGTACGCGCTCGTTTCTCCTCCTCATCCTCCTCCTTCTTGCTATTACAGTAGAGAGTATTTTTATTTACTCCAGAAATTACTTGTGACTGTGAAGTGGCACACTAAGCTCAGTGCTTGTGTTTTAACTCTTCGTGTGTAATACAAGCAATGGCTTTAATTCTAAGGCCAGAAATACTTTGCAGAATTGAGATTTAGATAAATAAGAACTTCAGATAATTTTTGAACCCCTTGTGCTACAAAAACTGCCTGTAAGTAGCACCTGGAAATATCTGTGCTTACATGTGCTGAAGATGCTCAAATCCCGAAGTGATGGATGTGTTCTTTGGTATCTATGTACAAATCCTATTTAGGTTTGGGAAATAACAGTGTCCTGCACCCTAAAAAGGGTTCAGCAGTGCCTTTGTTTTAGAACGAATCATAATGAAAATACAGCATGTTAAATATAGGACCATCTTTGCCAAAAGAAATGAAATAGATTTTTTGAAGAGAGTGGTAAATAGATTATTTAGCACTCTGCTGCTGTTTTGGATGGAAAGGATTTATGTTCTCGGAGTGACTGCAGCACAGTGCTGTCCTGGCTGCACGGCTGCTCTGCTTGTCAAGGGAGTTTTGGAAACAAAACAAGTGCCCTTTGAAGCTTTTGGCAAATTGACTTAATTGAATAACTGCCTTTAGGATGGGAGGATCTTTGTACCCTGGTAATGGACAAGTGTTGGAACACCACCAGTTGAAGATGAGATTTCTCTCTTGGAACGAACAGTGGTGGCTCCCTTAGTCTGATATGGGGCATCTTGGGTTAAAATGCATTTCTGTATCATCCTCTGTGCAGCTGCCGTCAGTGAGGAATGTGTGTACAGGCCTGGTTTGTTAAACTGTTCAATTTTAATCGTGTTTAAAGACAACCATCAGATCTTGCCTTGTTTAAAAGCCTGTTCAGAATTGTGTCAATAGCTTCGTGGGTATTGTTAAATCTTCAAGAAGAGCATGTTTTATTGAAGGACTGGAAATGTCATAGAAGCTCTTGAAGTCACTGTGGTGTTTCAAAACAAACATATTTGGCTCTTAAAGTTATTTAAAAATTATTTTAATAGTGTGAATTATTTATAGTTACATTCTCCATAGTTAATGTCAGGCTGTGATATTTGTGCTAGGTAGTTGTTTGGAGTAAGCAATACTGATTTTTGTTTCTTTTAATGTATTTAATATAACCTGTAGTGTGAGTTTGTTTCTTGTCTATTTCATTTTTCTCCCTGGTCTGGATTGAATAAGAATAGTTACTTTTATAGTCACAGCCTCTCCCTTCAGTGTTTCCACTTTTCCTTTAGGATTCAGGTCTGTCAAGGAGTGTATACACTTTAAAGGAAGGACACAGAATATCTCTCTATTATATTTTGGGGATGCTTTTCCTGTTGCTGTTCCTCCTCAGAGCTACTGTTGCCTTTTCCCCCACCTCTGTGGAATACCACATTCCATGGACTGCCTGATAATGTATCCTTGGCCAGCTTCTAGGAGATAAATGGGGAAAGAACCTCTTAAATAGTGCTACTGCTTTCTCTTACCAAAACAGTTTATTCCTTATAATACTAAATTTTTGGAGCATGACGTGCTCTCCCTTTCCTTGGCTGTCTCCAGCCAACTATAGGCACTTCCGAACTGCTGAGGCGCTGGCAGACACAGCTGGCAATTCTTCTGGGGCCAGTTGGGTACACTTTGAGAGGCTGATACCCACAGTACAGGAGGCAAAGGAAGGAGAGCAGACTTTGGGTTGAATTTGATTTAGAAATCTGCATTTATAGAATCACAGAATCACGGAATGGTTTGGGTTGCAAGTGATCTCAAAGCCCATGGGCAGGAATATCTTCCACTAGCCCAGGTTGCTCCAAGCCCCGTCCAACCTGGCCTTGGACACTTCCAGGGATGGGGCAGCCACAGCTGTTCTGGGCAACCTGTGCCAGGGCCTCAGCACCCTCACAGGGACGAGTTTTTCCCATATCTGATGTAAATTTCCCCTCTTTCAGTTTGAAGACCTTGCCCCTTGCGTATCACTGCTGTTCTTAAACTTTAATTTGGCTTAATGATGATGATGTACAGGAAGTGAGGGAGGACAGGGATTCTCAGTGGAGAACCTACATTAGAAAATGGTGTTTTGGTGTGACTGTGCATGTGTTTTAATACATGCTGAAGTTTCTCCTGGAAGTCACTCATAAAAATTTTGGCCTGTGAATATACAATTAAGTATCTGTTGAGGCATATCTTCAGTGAATTTCAGTCTTTCAGAATTCTCCTTTTAAGTACTGTTGAATTATTCTTTGTGTCCAAACTAGATTTTCTTGATGAAACAAACCTTTGAAACATCTACAGTTAATTTTGTGGTTCTGGTTAAGTTTCTATTCTTGTGTACTAATAATAATTCTTGTTTATCTGAAGAAAGCCACTTGCTCTGCTTAGAAAAGCTCTCGAAGCAATTGGAATGCCTTGATCAATTGTGGCTAATTATCCATTAGAGCTTTGAAGTTGTTATTTGCAGAGGTGACACTCATTACAAAGTAAACCTTCTAAGCTTATTTTGATTCATAAGTACAACAGTGATGCTGAGTGCAGAAATTGTAGTAAATTCCATTGTGTTTGTACTCGGGCTTGTGCAGAATTTTGGAGACATTTTCCTTCTTCAGGCATGTACACAGTGTAAGCATACGATCATTTGATTTTCTTTTCCTGGGAAAAGTTGATTTCTAGTTAAATGTATTAAGAATTTGTTCTCTGTGTATCCAATCATTTGTAAAGAATGTTTTGCCATGAAATTTTGTCTTTTGTATTTCAGTAATTGTGGGTAAACATGGGTTCTTTTTTTTTAAGGGTCTTGGAATACTTAAGTTCTTCTTTGGCCTCTGTCAAATGCTTGGAAGAAAATTTCAAATCTTATTACAAGTGATAACAAAACACCTGGCTTCCTCTTAATGGGATTTTTAAAATTTTATTTCTAATTTTACAAAATTTTAGTGATAAAGGATGAAGTAAATAACAATTATTCCTGGACATTTGAGTATTTTAATTTGAGTGAATTTACTGCTGAAGAACAAGACAGTAATTGCTTCATGAATCTGTTGTGGTAGGCCTTGGTTATAGCAATTAGCTTAAAGAGATGGGAGACTTGGAGTTTGGCTTCCTCTGAACACTGGTAGCCAGATCATGATTTAATACTCAAAACTGATTCTTGAAATGTTACATTTTAAGACTTTCTTGTTACTGACTTAAAAGTGAATATTTTTAACTGAATGTTTTGTCAAACTGCCAAACCTGCAGGTTGGTTTAGGTGAGCGCTCTCACCTTGGCTCAGATAACAACATTGCCACCATTCTTGCACTGAGACTGAATTAACTTTTTTTCCCCCTTTTTTTTGGAAACACCACTGGCTTTCTGCCATAAAATGATTAATCTTTTCCTTGCCTCTCCATCTGTCCCTTTGGCATATACATTTCAAGCGCCATGGTGACTTTCTTTTGGAACACATTACTATAGGATGAAATAGCAATTAGTAGAGACTTACTTTTTTTTTGTCAGTAAACAGATGCAAGATGATGCCAGTGCAGTAAAGAAAGCCTGTCTTTCCCCTTCACAAATGAACATGAATTCCTAATGGACCTGTCTTTTGCGCTTCTCTGGGAGCCGTAATCGGTGAGGTGGACCTTGCTTCGTGTTGGAGATTTGGGCGTCATTCCAGAGGGAGATAAAGAGTCCAAAGAGTGAAGTCCTTGGCCTGTGCCTGCTGGAAAGCTGCTCTTTGGTACCGAGTCTGCGAGCAAAGCACTGCTGGAAGTCATGGCAGCAGCTCACAGGGACTGAGGAGGGATTAACTCCAGGGGGCTGATGCCAGATCATAGCAGCTCTGGAGCTCGTGTGTGTTCTGCTCACCTGGGATCCGGTGGTGAAGTGGTGCAGATGGCAAGGCACAGGTCCCTGTCTCTGTGTGTTACCTCTCTGAGAAGCAGAAGTAAGCATTATGAAAGCAGTCCTGTCCTCTTGCACTGTCAGTAGCAGCATTAAAAGCTGCTGAATTGCCTGTCAGTCTGAATTTCTTAGGTCTTCCATTACCTACAGCAGATTGACTCCTTCATTCACAGTACTTTGTAGACTTCAGTTCATAACTTTCTAGCATCTGAGACACCCAACTGTTTGATTTCCTTGTCTTGAGAGAGAGAATAAAGACTCAAAGGAAGAAAGTTAAAATTATTTAAGCCAAGCAAGGTGATGTGCTGCTTGTAAAAACATTTCAGTGGCTGGGAAGAGAGAAAGAGGGAACAAAATGCTGAGCGTTTTAACCAACTCGTGTGTTGAAAGCCCAGATTTGAGGTAGGTGTGGTAATTTGATGGCAAGGGATTTAAAGGCTTAATCTAATAATGGAGTATGAAGTGGCTGATTTTGGTGAGGCCCACAGAAGAAGGAAGTAAAGGGTGTTTGGGGTGGCTGTCCAGAAGTTCTGAGTCATCCCCGCCCTGTAGTGCCTTAGGACAGCGACTGCCTGGAGGCAGGAGCAGGGTCCTGGGTCTGTACCCAGTCATTCCCTTCATGCTGGACCCAAAGGGTACTGCTTGGATCTGTAAGTCATTGTGGAAAGTGCACAATTCCCGTTTTGTGCCAGCTTGCTCTGTTTTCTAAAATAAAAACATGAGAGAAGAAAAGTGTCCCTAACATCTCAGTAGTGTGACTGGGGATTTTGGGTGAAGCACGAGAGATTGTGAGTAGCTGTGGCTCTGTCAGGGTTGCAGTGTTTGTGCACAGCTGCTCCGTCAGCCTAAGGCTATTGAAGTGTAACCCTAAAGTTCCAGCTCAGGCATTCAGAAAATGGCATCAGAGTTTACTGCAGCTCTTGAAAGGTGGAAATAGTTACTGTCTCCTCAGCCTTTAGCATTTTGTATCACACGCGGTTGTGTCAGTGATACAGCAGGAGGAAGTAGGGAGAACGTCCTTCCTTGCAAATCCAGGGATTTAGAAGAAAGCAGTAGTGAGTGGCAGATGTGTTTTACTAGAGCAATTTACACTGTTGAACAGCCAAGCTCTCACGTATGCAACTCTTCAACACTGCTGTTAGTTTATGAAGATCTGGCCTCTTATCAAAACAGATCAGATCTAGGATGCCTCTGCTCTCTCTCATCTATAATTATGACAGGCATGTTCTGTTCTCTGAAATAATTTAAATTATTAATCTGGGACTTAAATTGGTTTTTAGCTTTTATACCTAGACTAAGTCCAGAATAATATAGGGATAGTGGTGGCTCACTAGAAGGCTGACTTTGTGACTTCCTCCTACAGCTATTTTGTCAGTTCAGAGGTGTGGGAAGAGTTTGGTGAGAAAAGAAGGTGGTTCTGACCTTCCTATTTTTCTATTGTCAAAACAGATCAGAGTAGCATACCCAGTAGGTTGCCTGTGTGTCCTCACGCTGCCACTGTCAAAGCTGCAATTCTTTACATCACCCCCACCCCAGGGGTCTTCTAAACTGTTTCCTGTCGAGCTTTCAGCTCCCTCCCATGTCCTCAGATAATCTCTGAGGTGCTGACAAGACAACACTGGCAATGGTGGTGGCTCCTCAAGAGCCCTGGGTAGTGTGTCTGCTGCTAAATGCAGTGGGTGATTGCAGAGGTCTCTGTGCCTTCCTTCATGGAGATGTTAATCTGCGTGTCTGTCGTGGTTTAGGGGTGGTATTCCCGAATTTAGTGCTCCCCCTGAGATTCTCCAAACCACACTGCCACACTCTTGCTCCCCTTCCCCTTTCCCTGCAGCGGGATGGGAAGGAGAAATGGAGGCAGAAAAGGCAGAGGTCACAGGTTGAGATAAGAACAATTTACTGGAAATAGCGATAAGAAACAATATTAATAACAAAAGTGTATGAGAGAGGCAAGTGATTCACATGCAAAGTGCTCAGAACAGCATCACCCACCCTGGTGGCTTACTCGACCAGGAGGAACCCTTCTCCCCAGAAGAGACTCCTTTATTTGTGGCAATGGCATGAGGTGGTATAGAATAATTTCAGTATCCTGGTCATGACCCCTCCTGGCTGCTGCAAAAAATTAACCCCATCCTGGCTGGAATCAGGACATTACCCCTTCTTTTATACAGTGTACTCACATCCAATTCCTACATCTTCCAACTAGGTACATGCATTTATATTCATATATATATACACACCCACAAGCACAGATGTCATTTCTGTAATCAGTGGCCATCCCTCCGAGATGTCTGAGTTCATTTAGTCCATGGCTGTGGGTCCTATCAGTCCTAGAGCTCTTCCAGGGTGGGAAGGCTGTGTGCTGTTGGCTGGTTCAAACTGCATCAGTAGCTCACATGGCATGATGTGTGTGAAAGGCACTTTTCCCGTGAACATCCAGCCCAACATTGATAGTCAGGGTTCTAGAAGCTGTGCTTCAATGCCAGTCACTTAGGAAGCAGTTCGAACCTCTTCATAGGCTGCCAGGATCTCTTTTTCAGTTTGCACGTAACAGGCCTTGGATCCTTTGTATCCCCAGGTCCAGAACCTCAGGGGTCAAACTCAAGTCTCGCCAGGTACTTTTTACCAGACACACCAGGAAGGACCATTCTCCCCAACTGTGGAGCATGTTTTTTACATCCTGTCCTGTCCTGGCTGGCTGACCCAGTGGTTGTTCTTCCTCTCAACTCTACTGCTTGAACAACCTTGTTTGATCTGTTCAAAGCTTGTGGTTGTTTAGGGCCCCACTTGAAATCCTTTTTCTTCCACGTCACAAGATGGAGAGAGCTGACAGTCTGACTGTACTGTAGGATATCCATCCTCCAAAAACCTACAGTGAGGCCCTTTAACCTTGCTTTGCTTTACGGCAAAACTGGCCTTCAGGAGGATTTAGAGTATCTTCTCCCCTTTATCAAAAAATTCCTCTGCCCTGTTCTCCCATACAGTGATGTCATCAATGTGCTGTAAATGTTCTGGAGCCTCACCCTTTTCCAGTGCTGTCTGGATCAGTCCATGACAAGTGGAGCTGTGTTTCTACTCCTGGGGCACGTCCAGCACAATAACTCTCTGTAATGGTGTGGCTTTCCATTGGACTGACACACTGGTCATGTAGGGCTATTAAAGGATGAGCGGGTCTTGCTGAGCACTCCCAGCTCTCCAATCCACAGCCCATCCCATGGATGGGGTCCTGGAGGCCCGGCTGGTGCCATGTTGCCAACGGGGCACTGCTGTGGTAGTGATCGATACTTGTTCTTCAGCCCTCAGCAGTCTCACAGCAGAACAGTCCTCTGAGAGACCAGACAAGGAATTCAGCTGTCGAATTCCCTCTGTCTCCATAGCAGCTCTTCTAAAAGCCCAACGATTCCCTTTTGGGACCTTGAAATACCCTCTCCTGAGGTGATCCATGCCAAGCATGCCTGGGGCCTCTGGGCATGTCACAATGGAGTTTTGCCATTTATTCCCAATCACTTCAGCTTTCAGTACAGTCAGCTGTTGGGATCCCCCTGTCACCGCAGAAACAGAAATGGATTGTGCTCCTACAGATCTCAGTGGCGTCAGGGGACACTGTGCACCGGTGTCAACTAAAGCCTGATATTCTTGTGGGTCCGATGTGCCAGGTCATGGATCCACGCAGTCCAAGAGATCCAGTAGTCCCTTTGCTCTGCCTGGCTGGAGGCAGGGCCCCTCTAGCTCTGATCATGGTACTTGTTTCTCTCTTCTTGTAAATAAGAACCAGAGGTTTCTTCAAGAGGATGTGAAATAACATCAGCCCTTTGTTCTGTCTGAGGATGTGCCCACAGGAAACTGGAGTGGCATTTATCCTCGAAGAATTTCCTGTAGTGGTTGTTCTTCCTCTCAACTCTCATGCTCTCGCTGCTAGGGCAGAGGTGGCTNCCATCCCATGGATGGGGTCCTGGAGGCCCGGCTGGTGCCATGTTGCCAACGGGGCACTGCTGTGGTAGTGATCGATACTTGTTCTTCAGCCCTCAGCAGTCTCACAGCAGAACAGTCCTCTGAGAGACCAGACAAGGAATTCAGCTGTCGAATTCCCTCTGTCTCCATAGCAGCTCTTCTAAAAGCCCAACGATTCCCTTTTGGGACCTTGAAATACCCTCTCCTGAGGTGATCCATGCCAAGGATGCCTGGGGCCTCTGGGCATGTCACAATGGAGTTTTGCCATTTATTCCCAATCACTTCAGCTTTCAGTACAGTCAGCTGTTGGGATCCCCCTGTCACCGCAGAAACAGAAATGGATTGTGCTCCTACAGATCTCAGTGGCGTCAGGGGACACTGTGCACCGGTGTCAACTAAAGCCTGATATTCTTGTGGGTCCGATGTGCCAGGTCATGGATCCACGCAGTCCAAGAGATCCAGTAGTCCCTTTGCTCTGCCTGGCTGGAGGCAGGGCCCCTCTAGCTCTGATCATGGTACTTGTTTCTCTCTTCTTGTAAATAAGAACCAGAGGTTTCTTCAAGAGGATGTGAAATAACATCAGCCCTTTGTTCTGTCTGAGGATGTGCCCACAGGAAACTGGAGTGGCATTTATCCTCGAAGAATTTCCTGTAGTGGTTGTTCTTCCTCTCAACTCTCATGCTCTCGCTGCTAGGGCAGAGGTGGCTTTTCCATCCCACTTCTTCATGTCCTCTCTGTGGCCATGCAGGTGAAACCAGAGGTTGCTTTGTGGTGTGTCCCCTCTCAAGCTGGGGTCAGCTTGCTCCCAGTAGCAGAGATTCTGGTCCATACTGGTGTCCACATGGGACTTTTACTTTCTTGTTTATTCAACCCAATCTGTCCACGGTCTTGGACAGCCTTTCCACAGGTTGGTAGGGAGCAAAAAAGATGATCTTCATACTGCCAGAGTTAGGGAGTCACCTGAAGCCCTGTTCTCATTTCATTGACATCATTGCCCTTGAGTTGGCGCATGGCCTTGCCGTGCTCCATGCAAACTTCCGCCACGTGGATTGTGTACTTAACATCCAAGGGACACTAAAAATCCTCAAAAAATGTTGTAACAGGCCTGAAGGAGGAAACGGGGATGGAAAGCTGGGGAAAATCATTCTCTCCTGTTCCCCCCACAGACTGTGTACGATTGTTAATGGATTCCCAAAGGTAGTGCCGAGGTAAGGGCAGGAGAGCAGCACTGAACACA
>VYZQ01047361.1:0-20277 GCA_013400655.1 Mystacornis crossleyi | reverse complement strand
CCTTTAACCTTGCTTTGCTTTACGGCAAAACTGGCCTTCAGGAGGATTTAGAGTATCTTCTCCCCTTTATCAAAAAATTCCTCTGCCCTGTTCTCCCATACAGTGATGTCATCAATGTGCTGTAAATGTTCTGGAGCCTCACCCTTTTCCAGTGCTGTCTGGATCAGTCCATGACAAGTGGAGCTGTGTTTCTACTCCTGGGGCACGTCCAGCACAATAACTCTCTGTAATGGTGTGGCTTTCCATTGGACTGACACACTGGTCATGTAGGGCTATTAAAGGATGAGCGGGTCTTGCTGAGCACTCCCAGCTCTCCAATCCACAGCCCATCCCATGGATGGGGTCCTGGAGGCCCGGCTGGTGCCATGTTGCCAACGGGGCACTGCTGTGGTAGTGATCGATACTTGTTCTTCAGCCCTCAGCAGTCTCACAGCAGAACAGTCCTCTGAGAGACCAGACAAGGAATTCAGCTGTCGAATTCCCTCTGTCTCCATAGCAGCTCTTCTAAAAGCCCAACGATTCCCTTTTGGGACCTTGAAATACCCTCTCCTGAGGTGATCCATGCCAAGGATGCCTGGGGCCTCTGGGCATGTCACAATGGAGTTTTGCCATTTATTCCCAATCACTTCAGCTTTCAGTACAGTCAGCTGTTGGGATCCCCCTGTCACCGCAGAAACAGAAATGGATTGTGCTCCTACAGATCTCAGTGGCGTCAGGGGACACTGTGCACCGGTGTCAACTAAAGCCTGATATTCTTGTGGGTCCGATGTGCCAGGTCATGGATCCACGCAGTCCAAGAGATCCAGTAGTCCCTTTGCTCTGCCTGGCTGGAGGCAGGGCCCCTCTAGCTCTGATCATGGTACTTGTTTCTCTCTTCTTGTAAATAAGAACCAGAGGTTTCTTCAAGAGGATGTGAAATAACATCAGCCCTTTGTTCTGTCTGAGGATGTGCCCACAGGAAACTGGAGTGGCATTTATCCTCGAAGAATTTCCTGTAGTGGTTGTTCTTCCTCTCAACTCTCATGCTCTCGCTGCTAGGGCAGAGGTGGCTTTTCCATCCCACTTCTTCATGTCCTCTCTGTGGCCATGCAGGTGAAACCAGAGGTTGCTTTGTGGTGTGTCCCCTCTCAAGCTGGGGTCAGCTTGCTCCCAGTAGCAGAGATTCTGGTCCATACTGGTGTCCACATGGGACTTTTACTTTCTTGTTTATTCAACCCAATCTGTCCACGGTCTTGGACAGCCTTTCCACAGGTTGGTAGGGAGCAAAAAAGATGATCTTCATACTGCCAGAGTTAGGGAGTCACCTGAAGCCCTGTTCTCATTTCATTGACATCATTGCCCTTGAGTTGGCGCATGGCCTTGCCGTGCTCCATGCAAACTTCCGACACGTGGATTGTGTACTTAACATCCAAGGGACACTAAAAATCCTCAAAACATGTTGTAACAGGCCTGAAGGANACACTGTGCACCGGTGTCAACTAAAGCCTGATATTCTTGTGGGTCCGATGTGCCAGGTCATGGATCCACGCAGTCCAAGAGATCCAGTAGTCCCTTTGCTCTGNATTAATAGAGTCCAAAAACGTAGTGCGTGACGTAAGGGCAGGAGAGCAGCACTGAACACACATCCCAAATGACCCTCATTGTTCTCGATGTTATCATGTCATAAATTGGTATCCCACAGTATAGCAACAAAGCCATCCTGCTCCCTCTCCCTGCTCTGAAAAAGCACCACGGTGGACACTTAAGGAAACAGGTTGAGTACCACACCCACATGAACAGACAAAGCAGCGTTGTGACTGGTGGCTCCCTACCTAATACAGCAAATGCTCAGATAAATTTGTTTCCAACACGCTTCAGCAGATCCGTTGTTATCTCAACCCTTGGAGCCTCACTCTGGGTGCCAGATAAGGCTGTTGTGGTTTAAGAATGGTATTCCCCAGTTTAGTGCTCGAACGGTGGGCTAGAGAGGAGAGAGNTCATGTCCTCTCTGTGGCCATGCAGGTGAAACCAGAGGTTGCTTTGTGGTGTGTCCCCTCTCAAGCTGGGGTCANCCCACAGTATAGCAACAAAGCCATCCTGCTCCCTCTCCCTGCTCTGAAAAAGCACCACGGTGGACACTTAAGGAAACAGGTTGAGTACCACACCCACATGAACAGACAAAGCAGCGTTGTGACTGGTGGCTCCCTACCTAATACAGCAAATGCTCAGATAAATTTGTTTCCAACACGCTTCAGCAGATCCGTTGTTATCTCAACCCTTGGAGCCTCACTCTGGGTGCCAGATAAGGCTGTTGTGGTTTAAGAATGGTATTCCCCAGTTTAGTGCTCGAACGGTGGGCTAGAGAGGAGAGAGGCACAAAAGGCAAAGATCATGGGTTGAGATAAGAACAAGAAACAGCAATGAGATAAGAAAACAGGCAAGTGATTCACATCCAAAATGCTCAGAAACACACCTTCTCCCTGGAAGAGACTCCCTTTCCTTTGCCCTCAGCAGTGATGGGAGGTGGTATAGAATAACCTTTGTGTCCTGGATGTTCCCCCTACCAGCTACTGCAAAAAATAAATCTCTCCTGGCTGGAACTAGGACTGTGTCATAATCTACCTGTCCATCTCTCTGCTCAGCAATCTTGGGAACTTAATTATCTGTGAGGCCATTAAGAAAAATGGGTCAAATTGACCAGTGGTTTCCAAAGTGATTAGAGAAAAATTGATCCGAGGGAGAGGGAGGAGATGTGCAGTTTCCTGAGGATGCCTAACTAACGATATAACTTGTTTGTGATCCTGTAATCAATGTCAGTCTGAAGAGGCGACTTAATTGCTGCAGGATTGAGTGAATGGATGGAATTCTGTGCTGCAGTCCATCTGTCTGTGATCTCATGGTCTGACAAGAGCCATCACGTGGAGCTGCACTCAGCCATGCTCAGTAACACAGTCCTGGGGTGCAGAGGAGGGGGCAATAGTTTGATTCATTTTTTGGCTTCTGTTCTACACTTCTGCCTTCTTGGAGTTTGGTCCCTGGGTTTGGTTAATGGACTCTAGTCAAGGTCTCAGATTATTTTTGCTTCCTGAGATAATTTTTTCTTCTCATCTTTCTGTGTTGTCTCTGGACAAGCAAAAGAGTATTTGTAATTATCTTTCTATTATAAGGTTCCATTTTATAAAGACTAAAGCATATGAAAATGACAATGGTACAAAGACAGGATACCTCTGATTAGAGGCCTTATGATTTTTGTGAGCTAACTCCTGTTGATGAGTAGAAGCACACACTATTTAAATAAAACATTAATATAATCTTAACCATTTCAGTGGTATTAATCACTTCCATTTTTTCCTAATTTTGATTTTGAAGCTACAGAGCTTCAGCTCCTACCTTTGATATGTCTTCACTAAATAGAAAATAGTTGTGTTATCACCTTTTTATTCCCAGAATCAGTTCTTTAGAATCACTTCAGTCCTTGCCTCAATAAGACAGGCAAATTAATAAGTTGAAATAGTAAGATAAATAAATTAGGCTGTTAGATTGCAATTCACCTGTTTCCGGCCCCTCAGTCCTTTGAACACTGCTTGAGGCCTCTCTGGATTCTGTCATTTTTACCTGTCATTCTTGAGCTACTACAGCGTGGTGGTCCTTGCTGCAGCAGCATTCCCATCACTCCAGGCACATAACGATGGCACTTTCCCCTTATCCAATTGTCTTTTCATCCCTCCTGTTGGCATATTGAGAACTCACATTTGTTCTTCAAGCATTTTGCAGATTCATGGCTTTCAGAGTCTGTCCAAGCTTGTCTAGCTTGCTTCCTTTCTTTCCAGGCTGTTTTCTAGTCAAAAAATCCAGCAGATACTGAATTGAATATTAACAATAACTATTTTTAGTTTACAGGATTGGATCATAATCAGATTACTTCAGCCAGGCTTATTTTCCACTGAGCCCATGCTGCTTTGAGTTCTTTGATTCTCATATCAACCTTTCAGTATTTTTTCTGCTGTCAGCTCAGTCCAAATCTGATGGTATTGTTTTGGTTTTAAATACTTGGCCACAATAACCTTCTTCCATTTTTGTACAGAGTCAGTGCTTCAAAATTTAAAGAACATCAGCATTTAACTTGGAGATAAGTTTGTTGCTTTGGGTTTTTGGTTTGGGTGGGTTGTGGGGGTTTTTTGACTAATCCGTCTGGACCAGCTAATTTAAAAAAAAAAAAAAAAAGGAAAAAGGCATTAACTTTATGTAGGTAGTGATGGTGTAAGATACAAACCCAGGAGCGTTATCAGAAGTGAGTGCTGCTTCTTGGCACGTGCCTACAAATGCAGGTGCTTTCTCTCTCACAGGAAGTTTGAGACTGAATTCAGTCTGTCCTGTCAGACCTTTTATTAAATTTGGAAACCCTGGAGTGAAAAGTAGGTTGGGGCAACAGAGGAGAGCAGAATTTCCCAAAGGAAGAGGGGTTGCAAGGAGCATAAGTGCATGCAGTTGTGTGGCTTCTGAGAGTGTGTTGGAGAGGAAGCTGAGAAAGGGAGTAGGAAATTATGTTCTCGTAACAGGGAATGGGGCTTGCAGCCTGTTGTGTTGGTCCTGGGAGCCCCGGAGGAATGTGATAATGGAGTACCCTGTACTGCAGGAATGAGAGCTGTAGTGGTGGAGGTGAGGGGACAGTTGACAAAAGCTTAGAGGAGGAGGGAAGGGCAGAGTTTATTTACAGCCTGAACACTTGGTGTGATGCCTTCTCCAGTCACCTAGAAACAGAGACTAGACACGAGTAAGGGAATAAAGGCAGGGATTTATTTGAAGGGCCTTCAAGGTACACCCTGGGGAGCCGGAGGCTGCTTCCATAAAATGGACCCCAAGATGGACGACAGGTCACGAGTTCTTTACACTGTTATAGGTTTGGTCCATTTGCATATCAGCATGAATTCACCAGTTAGAACTTTAGCTCTCTTCCATTTCTCCACCTCTCTCTTGGTCCTAGTTTCCACCTTTAGGCCTCAGACAGTCTGAGTGTCCTTGAATAGCAAGCTCAGAGGAGCTTTGTTGTGTCTATCTGGCCTAAGAGAGCAGCTAACAAGCTGTAAGAAACTTCAGTTACACACTAGGCAATACAGGATTTGAAAAATATAGAAGTTAAAACCTAAGGCATCAGGTGTACAAAAGGGAGTATAACCCATCTCCTTGATGCTGGGCTAGAGGAAGAAGTACTGCGGTGTGTCAGTGGTGCTAAAGAAGGGAGGAAAAAAGAAAGCTTTAAAAGCAGAAGGAACAACACAGTGTGGAGATCAGTCAGCTCCAAAAGAGGTCTTCAGGATTAGGGTGGTGAACTTCCTACTTTTGTCACATCACCTCTCAGTTGCACCCTCAGGTGAGTTTTGTAGGTTTGGTCACAGGCTTCCTCTGTGATATCTGTGAAATTCCAGGAACTAGAGGAAATGGAATTGCTGTTCTGCTCCTAAGAGAACTAAAAAGCAAAACAGGAGAAGAACCTCCCACAGCTGCTGCTCAGAGCGCTGCAGTGCGATGGCTCCTGTAGTCCAAGACAGCTGAACAAAGGTTTTAAGTGCTGGGGAGTTTTTTTCAGCTTGGAAGTTTGTACATTCCTTGGCTTATGAGAGTAGAGTGAAATACCCTATTTCCTATCCACGCTCGGTAATAGATTCCAGTATCTTAGAGAGTTGCCATAGTGATAAAAAATGGAACAGAATCTACTTGTCTTCCTGGGATAGCAGAATTATTAAATTAAATGCCTCTTTTCCATTAAAGGAGAGCGTCATTATCATATTTCTGAGAACTGTTTCAGAGCAGAAATAATGTGTTTAAGGTGGTGTCCTGCATTAATCGTGTTCCTTCTTGAGGCACCTCTAGCCTTAACTTGCACTTGGGATACACCCCTTTATCTCCCCCATTGCAGCTGGTGGAACAGAACAACACCTTTCTTGGGAAAGTCTGCTCTACTCCATAAGAATTCATGCAGTTGTGATCACAAAGAACTGGGCAAAAGAAGCAAGATTGCCCAAAACTGTAGCACAGAAACACAATTATAAGATGGAAGTTGCAGAGGATGAGGTGGGCTGAAAGGAGCCACCATGGGGTGGAGTGCTGGGAACAGGGCTGCTGGAAATGGTGGCTGCTTCAGGAAGAGAAAGAAGACGAAATGATTGAGAGGAGCAAAGGCAACATCCTTTGGGATGTAGGGAACATCCTTGAGCTTAGAGCGAAATGGGAGTGAACAACATAACCCAGGTTGTCAGAGAGAAGCTTTCAGCTTTTGTTGTAACGGAGATGCACTGGATGGAACATGGAGTAGCCCTGTGGTGCCCATCCATGCCTGTTCCATGCAGGTGGAAAAAAAACTCAACTCAAACTAGAGTGCTCTTTGCTTTCCTTCCTCTTAGGAAAGTAAATGTAACAAACTTTAAGCCAAATACAAATCTTTGTGTTGGCTCCGAGTTCCCCATGAAAATGACCATTCTTACCAGGCTGTAAACTCCAATGTTCTTGGTGGTTTATCTTCTTTGATGACTTTTAATTACCTGGTAATCTTCCCCTGAACTACCTATTTTGGGATCAGAGTTCTGTTTCAGAAATAGGAAAACAAAGATCTTCTGAGTATCTGCCTTCCCTCACCTGCCTGGAAAAAACCTGGAAGCAGAGGCAGGAGTTGGGGTGTTTAAACCTTCCGAGTCCTTTGCTTGGAGCTGCCTGTTTCCATTTGCAGAATGAACAAGCAGGATAAAGTCTTTACAATGTGTAGGCTCAACCTTCTGCATATATTTACCAGTTGTTTTTTGAGATTTTGGTCAGCCATGGTTTAAAGTTCTACAGCAGTAACTGAGCTCAGTGCTCAGATAATTAACCAGGAATTGCAGTTTATGCCTCGCGCTCTCAGGCGTGTGTGATACGCAGGGATCTGCCTGATTCTTCCTTTCCTAACACCTCCTGTTTGCTGCCTTCCCACCACGGAGGAGCTGACAGTGGCTTGCTTTGCTGGAGTCCCTACCTGGCTGTGTTTGGAATCAATTCCGAGCTGCTCGTCAGGGTACCAGTAACAGCTCTGGAACGCTGTGGATCTTAATGCTGTTTGTCAGCAGGTTGTTCTGCCACTGAAACTCCTCGCTGATCCCAGACTTGGTTGGAAACTGTTAGAAATAAATAAGAGTTTGTTCAAGCAGGTCTCACATTGTGTTGTGCACACTTGGTCTCTGGAAATCACAGTCCTGTTAATTTGAATTCTTCCCAGGAAAAACTAAGTTTAAACCCCCCTGCAACCATAAGCATCTATCAGTTTTAATAAACTTATGTGGTGGGTGGTCCCTCCTAATTTTTGTCTCCATATTTACTTCAGGGATTGCCACCTAAGAAAGGTCTTTCCACTTATTCAGACTATTTTTTATTTTTTTTAAGATGAACTTCAAACAAAAAAACTAGCCTTTTGAGGTATGTTTCATTGGCAGTAATTTACCAAAACGAAGTATAGGTTAAAAGGCACATCTAATGTTTTACAATGTTATCAAACCATGCTATTTTTTGAAAGTTACAGACTGGTGTAACTTTTGGTGGCACCTTTAGCTTTAGGTTCCTTTCCCTTAGGAAAGCACAGCTTTGGCTGCTGAAATACAATGTGGCAGAGAGCAGGTTTACCAAAATACAAGGTTTCAAATGGAAGTTACGCTGCTTCCAGCTGGATTTCAGAGAGCAGCTAAGCATTTCTTAAAATTTCAATCAAGTATCTATTACTTAATGACCACCTAGAGTAGGAAAAATTATCCTCATCCTATTAAGCACTCAGTTTGGAAGATTTGAAAGGTTGCTTTGTTGTTGTACAGAGTTGTGATCTGTTTAATAACAGGATCTATTGAAAAGGAAATGTTAAAATAGAATGAAATAACCATGTGCTGGGACCTGTTTGGATTGCAGAGCCTCGGTGCTTTGGGGATGTTCTAGTGGTTTAGAGTTTTTAAAAACTTGAAACTGTCTTTTGAGACCAAAATATTTCTAATATTTTTCCTAAAAATCTATTTTTAAACATTTTTCCTTTTAAAAAAAGGCATTAATATTTCCTGAGAATGAGATGGGGAACACCTCTCTGTTTCTTTTGGCGCAAGAACTTGAGGTAAAATTTGCTCAGTGTTCTCACTGCCTAAAGAAAATCTCTCTTCTGCTCTTTGAAAATTCAGCTGTATAAGATTCTGCCAGAAGCTTTTAACACCAGGCTTCCAAGCTCAGCACCTCCATGTTGGGCATTCATTGCCTGCACTGAGCCTTTTCCGTATCCTCCCTGGTGCCTGAGTCTGCTCCCTCCATAAGCTGCCGGGTCCAGGAAGGGCTCTGCTTGCGCTGTGTTCTGCAGGCTGGAGTGGCCCACGGAAGCCACGGAAAGAGGTCGCTGTTTAAGCAGCATTCCTGTCTCCCAGTTTGGGCTCCCCATGGCTCTCCCAGTGGTGGTGGTGACCGTAAGGATTTGCAGGAAGTTGTAGTGTAGTGCTGGTTGCCAGAGTAGTCAGTGTATTATTCGAAAAACTCCTCCAAACTTTCAAGCAAGTTCAAAGAAGACTGGAAGGGCAAAGTCCTTCCACAAACGAAGTTTGTAGTTGGGAACTGGACATGAGGAAACTGAATAACAGCCCCAGAGTTAATGTTCCTATTTCTGGCTTCTGAAAAGTTTCAGTAATTCTCCTAAGCTTTCTCAGAATCTCACTTTTAGTTTCAGAAATATTCTTCAGTGTTGATCTGATAGACCCCCATAGCATTAATGAACAGCTGTCATTATCAGATGACACTTTCTTATACCTTGTCTGAAACAGTGGGTTGAGTGGGTAATTTTATCAAATACTTTGCTATGAATTTTTCAGAGAAAGCTGCCAAAATCTGCGATGTAATAAATAATGATTAAACTAATTTCTCTGAACATGCAGTCTGCAAAACAAACACAGAAATACAGAAAATTAAATTCTTGATATTTGTGCAATGTGATAGCAGCTAACACCACTTTTCTTTAAAGGCAGTCTTGGGACTAAACTTTAGATGCTAATTTTTTGTCTTACTTGCTATTTGAATTATTCAGCTTTACTGTGGGACACAGCACATATTTGATAACCTCGTATATTGCAAAGTAACAGCTTTGGGGATTTTTTTAATGTGTAAAGATAGAACGTCTTGTACAGTGAAGAAAGGCCCAAATCTGACAACAGTCACTGGGCAGGATGCAGGGAAAGGGAGCATTTCCTAACATGAAGCTGCTTGGAGAGCGGCAGGGCCAGCTGTCTGAAACCAGAGGGTACAGAGTACAGGGACAAAGAGGACAAGGCCCAGTCAAATTGTGTTTATTGGACTCTGCCCCACTGTAATTTATTGCTTGTAATTGGTGCTTCCTCAACTGCTCCTTCAGCCCAATTCCTGTAAGCATAAAAACCCCTGAGTAATCCCTTATTATGAGGCTGTTCCTGTGATAAGCTGGTGCGAACAGCCCTTCTTCCAGCTACGGGAATAGTCCTCCTGAATCTCTGCTGGGAAGGGAAGAGACCAGGACCATACAAGACCACTGTGTTGAGGAAGAAAAGGCTGGAGAGGCAAAGGGAAGAGGAAAATAGGATTTACTATTTCAAATAAAGACTTTGCTCAGTAGCTGGATTCATATTTAAGACCAGGTCATAAAGTCACCTAGAAATCCTCCTAGTGTGAGGCAGGGGGGTGAACAAATGTCATTATTGAGTAGGGCCTGTGGGAGGGACTGAGGGGAACTGGGGGGGGCTCAGCCTGGAGGAGAGAAGGCTCAGGGGGGACCTTCTGACTGCACATCTCCCTGACAGGAGGGTGGGCACAGGTGGGGGTCGGGCTCTGCTCCCAGGGAACAAGGTACAGGATGAGAGGGAACAGCCTCAAGCCGTGCCAGGGGAGATTCAGGTTGGACATCAGGAAGAATTTCTTCCCGGAAAGGGTGGTCAGGCATTGGAAGGGGCTCCTCAGGGAGGTGGTGGCATCCCCATCCCTGGAGGTGTTCAAGGAAGGCCTGGACATGGTGCTGTGGTCTGGCTGACAAGGTGGTGGTGGGTCGCAGGTTGGACTTTATGGTCTTGGAGGTCTTTTCCAACATCAGTGATTCTGTGGTTCCAGTAATGGAGATTTCACCATGGGGGAGACTCCTGCGGGCCAAGTGGCTCTTTGGATGTAGTCATTTGGATCTCCAGTCATTCAGGGGGAATCGTGTTTCTGTTTTCTAGTCTTGGGGAGTTCTTGGGGGGTCATTTCTCAAGGTTGTCAGTCTTAGAAATCTTTTTGCTCAGACACGTCTCCTCAAGTACCAAAACATAAGTTGATAACCATTTGCTCAATGCCTCTATATATTCCCCTCCCTTCCCATCTGTCTGTGTACAAAGAATGTACACATTCTTTGATTATGAGAATGTGTACATTCTCATGTACACATTGAGACATGATGTGTATGAATGCACAAAGTATCACAGGATTTGAAGTTTGTTTGGTCTTCCAAAGTTCCTCTAGTGTTGGAAAAAGTAATTTCTGTCAGTGTGGATTGGGAAGGATAATCTTGTGGTTTCCTTTGATTTCGTAAGTTGAATTGCAAGATTTCAGCCCCACACAGCTGTATATATTTGTAAAACGTCTTTTTAGGATATATTTTAACTTGCTAAAAGTTGTGAAATTGTGAATTTAAAACTGAGAATTTGATATTGAAAAACTTAAACTGTAATTCCGTCTCTGTGAGTGCAAAGACATATTTGACATATGTGGGATTTTTTTTATCTCCTTTTGGAATCACGAAAATTCTAATAATTTTGTTCATTCATTCTTTTCCAGATGGGAATGACAGGTAACACTAGTCCCTTCGGGCAGCCTTTCAGTCAAACTGGAGGGCAGCAGATGGGAGCTGCAGGAGTGAATCCTCAGTTGCCGAACAAGCCAGGCATGGCCAATAGTCTGTCTCCCTTCCCTGCCGACATCAAGAGTACTCCCGTCACCAGTGTGCCAAACATGGTGAGTTGGATCTGCTGCTTCCAGCATTCGTTACCTCTTCCTAGTGCTTTCTAAATTCTTGGGTGATCCAGCTTCTGCAATGTTATCAAATTACTTCTCCACGGTCATTTAAGCATTAGAGTTGCCCCGTGGTTCCTCACTTCCACTCTGCAGTGTGTATATAAGACTTGTGTACATTTTTATGCAGTCATTATACTTTCTGAAGAATTACAGTTATAAAAACTGCATTCCATCCTTTCATTTTGCCTGGTACATTTAGTTTCAAACCAGAGAAAAATGTCTTCTTTAAGTTCTGTGTGTCAATTAGAATGTGTTGGGTACATCATCACGTTCCTGAAACTAAATAGTACCTCATATCCTTTGAATCTGATGTGGTAAACACCCCACATGCTTCTCACTTTATGCTGTGCATGACTTGCATGTCACAAGCTTATGAGAACAGTTCTTATTAGGATACCTTACAAGTTTATAGTATCATGTTTACCAGAGTTTTCTTTAAAAAAGTGAAATTAAACATTCCCATTCGTCTCAGGATGTTGCGTATTAATCAAACTGCTTGTGTTGTTTCTATGGAAACTCCAGCTTGTTGCATTTTATATTCTTATACATGATAGCAGTTACTATAGAAACTTGTTAGACCTTTCATAAGATGCAAATTGCTTATTTTTTAATTTAAATCAAAAACCAGCTATTTTTCGACACAACCAATGCTTGCTCTTCCATCATGGAGTTTGCTACCTGCCTATCACTAATAGGCTCTGTATGAGACGCAAGAGGATGCAATAAACTTCCTCTTTTCTCCTGATTTTTTTCTCCTTAGAGGACCACTTCCTAATTTTCCTCTAGTTACACTGTGAAATCTTTCTTTAATATCATCTGTCATTTATTGTTTGTGATTATGGAAATGAGTTTGTGACCGGATTAAGACCGTGTTCAGAACACCACTTGCACACATGCAGAATATTTGTAAAAGACAATTTGCTGCATGACTACTCTAATTGTGTTTATTAAGTGTTTGGATCAGGTGTAAAGCAAGTGAGTTATTGTCCTGATGCTGCAGAGAACCTGCTGGTCTCCCCAAAATGCTGTATTCATCTCAGGGACTGGGTGACCTTGAAGCCTAGTTTTGTTAGACTAATTAGAAGTGAGGTTTGGAAAAGTCTGAATCTTAATATACTCACTTACTAGTATAGGATGTAGTGGTCAATTTTCAGGTGGAATAAAAAAGGCATTTGCCATCAAGGCTTGTCAGATGATAGAAGAGAAATAAAATCAAAAACGGTTTTCCTTCTCCGATCTTGTCCAAGAGACAGAGGAAAATAAAGGAAACTTTCCCAGTACTATCAATTGTAGTTTTAAAATGTCAAAAATACCAACTGAGAGAACAATCAGAACCATCTTTCTTTGTTTCTCAGGTGTCAAAAGTTTTGCATGTCCAGTATATCTTCTTTTCCCTCACACCAATACAGGGAGTAATGGCCGTTTCAGCCAACAGACATTGGTACTGTCAAGCCCAAAGGTCTCAGCTCACATGGGAGTTAGAGGCATGGTGCTCCTGACAGGGGGGCCACTTCAAAAATTGAAGTTTCCATCTAAACATTTTTATTGCAAAGCCAAGAATTTAAAAAGAAATGTCACACTTGTTAAAATTTAACCTTTATTTGGCAGCAGTGGGTAAGGCAGTGTAATTATTTGGTAATAGCACATCCATGGCCATATGCTATTCCTTCCACAGGGACTTTGCTTTATTCAGTGAACAATATGAACAGAGCCCTTGGAAAGAGCACACGGTCAACATTTAGTTCTATTTTTGCAGCTTGGTGTGTAGCTGTGGGCATTGTTGACTGTATATTGTAATATATCTCACTTGGTCATTTCCAAATGCTCTTTCCTGTGGCAGTCAGCACTGGAGCAGGCACATACTTTGGATTAGTTCATTTTCACAGCACCTCTCTGAGATAAAGATGTGCTGCCCCAGTTTTAAGCACAGAGGCACAAGGAGAGTAAGGCTGGCAGAATCTGCTGACTCAGAACTTGAGGTTTGTAGGCTCTGGCTTGCTAAACCTTATTTCATGTGTTAAGGCATTACCTAAGGGTAAAATAACATCCACAGCAGTTCCAGGAGTTACAGAAGCACACATCTAAGTGACATCTGTCACTCACATTGAGTAACCAAAATGTGACCTAAATGGCTCTTGTGAAAAACAGCTTGTGACAGAGGCAGGTCCCCAGAGCAGAGCTGCGGTGTTTGAGCAATCCTGCTGTGCATTCTTGCTACAATCCTGTTGTCATTTCTATGTCCTGGGATGCTTTAGGTCCCTGGAGATAATGGTTTATTTAATGTGTTTGGCCTGGTGACATGGCCTGTCCTGTTCCCTGAGGTAGGCAGCAGTGGTGTGGGTATTGTGTTATGTTAACATCAATGAAGAATGAACCTGTGGAGGATCAGTTCAGACTCTATCCACTACAGCAAGTGCAGAACAACTGCATATAAAAAAAAAAAAAAAAGAAAAAAAAAGAAAAACCAGAAAACCCCATTTGGGGTCCTTTGTGGGATGATTGCAACCGCATATCTTGCTAAACCAGCCCTCTCTACTCTCCTTATCTTAAAGGGCCCCCAAAGCAGTATTCCATGTGACAGACAAACCCACGTGAATGAAAACACTGGTGCTATGTGGCCTGCCTGAGGCAGGAAGCCAGATTGCAGCATGGCACTGAACACTGTGGTTACCACAAAGGGTATTTAAAGAAGAGAAGGGGAAGTAAAATGGTGCAGCTATTGTCTGAGGACTCCTAAGTTCTGAAAACCAAAATATTTTTAAATACCCCTTTCAGTCTTTAGCCTTACACCTTATATGTGTGCTGCAAAAGTAAAAGATGATTAAGTTTCTTAAGCCACATTATTCTAATCATTATTGTGTGACACCCCTGTCTCCAACAGTAACCAGGAGTTTTCCCACTGCCAGGCATAACCCTGGCAGCCAGGACAGATGTGCTGCACCTGTGGATGTGGCTTTTTGATCCAAATTCAGGCTACCACTCTCCTGAGAACAGCACTCTCCCCTCCTCCCTGCCTGCCCAGTAAAGTGGATCTCTGAAGTGTTAGTTCACTGCAGCCCACGTTCCAGGCATGACCTTACACTACACCCTGAGAAGCACGTTCGGATTAATCTCTTTAATTAGAAAAGAAGAACAAACCTTACGGTATTAAAATGATTAGGAGGTCAGCATTAAGGTATTAATTTTCAGTGCCAGCAGGATGGATTGATTTTGTTTGTTTCTTTTCTTTTAATGGTGATCCGAACAGCATATCAGCTCTTGCTTTGTGGGGCTACTGCAGAATCAGTTCCCTTTACAGAATGGGCAGCTTGAAAACTTGAGTGAAAGACTTGTTTCCAAAAGAAAAATATTGCTTCTGATGTTGTGGGAAGTTTTGGTGACACATTACTGAGCTTCAGTGCTGCTTGAAATGGTTCTGATGCAGGACCGGCAGTGCTGCGCTGCAGTGAGATGATGCAAAATCCCTGGGCTGTGGAAGTGAGCCATGCTCTGCTCTCGGGCTCTCAGCGTGGTGTGCAGCCAGTTTGAGAGCCAGCAGCCAGTTTGGGAGCCAGCAGCCTCTAGTTTTGGAATGCTCAGGCTCCAGGAGGAGCTGCTGGGGGGGAACCCTGTGAGGCTTTTCCCTCAAGCTCACTGAAGTTTTGCACTCCCTGCAGTGCTGCCTGTTCCAAGGGTGGTGGTAGATGGTTCCTTCATGGACATTCCAGTAAATCTGGTATTTCTGCATGGGTCAGGAGCACAGTGGGGCAAGTTTGGCTTCCGGACACCAGCATGGTTTCACAGTTATCCCTATGACCAGCAGATGGAGTTGAGAGAATATTGCTTTTTGGAAGCAAAGGAAATTGTTTTTCCTAAATTCTTGACTTAGAATTGGAGCAGCATGTCTTCTCCTGTGCTTTTTCCCCCCTCATCTCTTGCTAAACTGCATCAGGAGCTCTCTGTTGTGTTCTTCTTTGGTTCTTTTTAGGTCCTATGGGTTTCTGTAATAACAGATTTTGATCAGAAGACAGAAGAAGTGACTTGGGGGGTGAGGATGTCTCAGGTGTGCCGTGCTGCAGACCTCTGAGGGAGAGGAAGAAAGCTTTTAAACTGGGAGGCCAGGTTTAATTAGAGCAGGTAGAACTGTAGCTACTTAAAATAGACAATTGGTATTTTATTTGAGAGACCAGAAAGAAAAGGCTTTATGGAGAATCACTAACTCTTGTGCCCTTCCAGGGAGGAAGGCCTGTTTTCTGACCGTTTTTGTGATTTTTCCTCTTTCAGCACAGCCATTCTCCTCTTTCCTTGTGGAGAGGTCTGTGGCTGTTGCACTGGCAGTGTGGTGAGTGTCTGCTTGCTGCTCTCTTCAGCACTCTCCCAGTCTCTGCTGGGCTTGCTGTCAGCTGTGCTCACCTTCCCTGTGCCTGCCCTGACCTCCACTCTGAAATTCAGTTTTCTCGTTCACAGGGAAGCTCACTCCTTCCCTTCCTCAAGAAAATGCCACCTGATTTACAGCAGTGAACAGCTGGCAAAAGGCTCCACTTAGCCATGGTCTAAAGGAGAAGATCTTAATAACCTGGAAACAAATCAAACAGATAGCGTTCAGTGCCAGGGAAAGGATATTGTTTTGTTGGGAGCAGAGCATCTCTGTCTTGCCTTAGCGCAGGAGTTCATCCTGGGGATGTGGATTGCTTTGAATGGTGGAATATTTTAGCTTTTGTATCATCTGTAAATACAGTGCCAGGCTCGCAAAAGCTGACAAAGAGGAATTAATCTTTTCCCAGTGCTCTGGCCCGTGTTCCGCTCTCCCATCCCCCATATGCAAATATAAGTGGTGGAGAATATCCATTGCTGTGTCTATTCCAGCAGCTGAGGTGCTCCATAGCCGGCACTCCGACAGCATGGCTTTCCTTCCCTTAAAAACTTCTCATTTGTGCTTTATCCTTTTTTCTATTCGGGATTTGCTATTTGGGGTTTTTAATGTTCCTCATTTCTCAGTCTGGTTTGTCCCCCACTAAAATACTGAGGTTTATGTAAGATATATAACCCCCTCAATATTTTGCTCTGGTAATTTTCTATATGTGAGAGCTGGAATCTGTCTACACCTTCCTGTATTTTGTCATTTTTTTCTACTTTGAAAAAAGTGGACGTGTACGTTTCTTGGCATTTGCTGTTCTTTCAAATCAGAAAGATGAGGAGATAAAACTCCACAAGTATATTCTTAAGAAAGATGCTGATCCAGCCTCGATGCCTAGCAGATTTAACGGCATAGGATTGAGACCTTTGCTGGTTTTAAAACAAAATTCCTTTAGCAATTAAAAGCTAAGTGCACTGATGAACTATGCAGGTTCTTTCTGTGGCCTGACCATAGGAGCCTTCTCACCTTTGAGGTTGTCATGGGCTTGGAGGTTCATTCACCAGTGCCACCCTCAGGGGTAAAAGTGGAAAGTTGAAAATATTCCTGTTTACCCTTGACATGAAAACTGCTTATATCCATGTCAGTGCCAAAGCTATGAAATAAATCTTGAGCTCTAAACACATTCTTCACGTTAAGACCACAGCCTCAAGCTGCTCCAGGGGAGGTTCAGGTTGGACATCAGGAAGGATTTCTTCCCTGAAGGGGTTATCAGGCATTGGAATCATCTGCCCAGAGAGGTGTTGGCGTCCCCATCCCCGGAGGTGTCCAAGGAAAGCCTGGATATGACACTCAGTGCTCTGGGCTGGGTAACAAGGTGGGGATCGGGCACAGGTTGGACTTGATCTCAGAGGGCTCTTGCAACCTAAGTGGTTCTATGATCCTGTGATTATGTTGGCTTTGTGTTCAGGAGCTGAATATCTCCCTACCTCTTCTCATTTTCTAGAGCTCTGCCAGTGCTCAGGTTGGGGATATAGGCTGACATTACTCATCTCCTTCCAGACAGCAGGATGGCCTTCTGAGGCCATGTCCAGTTCAGGAAGCCTTTTTTCCTATCATGTGGGGTCTTCTGCCCACCATTCAGACTCCAATTCTGATTCCTCCTGCTCCTTGGGTGAGGAGATGCAGCACTGCAGGGGTTTGGGGCACAAATGCAAGTGCTTGTAGTGCTCATCTCAGCCCGTTTGTGTCTGTGTGAGCCTCTGGGACCAAAGCAGACCCTGGTGTTCTGGTGTCAGAGGGATCCTTCCTGTTTGGATAGGACTAGGCTGCTCATTCCATGCCTGCTGAGAGTACCTGGTGGAACCAGGGAAACCATCATCCACATGAATTGCAGGAAGTGTAAACTGGTTCTGTGTCACTTTCCCGGTGAAGATCTGGTCATCAAGTGACTGCACTGGTGAATGCCTTTGGCCTTGATGCCACCCAACAGCTGCTGCTTGAGCTTTCCTTCAGTTTTGGGACAGAATGATGCTCCCTGGGTTGTTCAGACCTGGTTCACCTCTTACTAGAGCATTCCTGCAAATCCTGTGGGCAGGAAGGGCTTCTTTGAACCTTTTGGATTGGAATACTCTTTCTTGGAGTTGATCGTACTATGAACACTTAATTCAGATAGAAATGTTGCTTATTAGATGTTCTTCAAGATTTACAGTTCATTTGTGTATCCACTTTATGCCTGCTGTTCCTTCTCTGGAAGGGACCCTCAGGATCACACTTCAAGCCTGTGGTTGGAAGGGAACTGAAGAGGTTTGGGGATGTTTCACCTTGATGCACCTGTGTGTGGGATTTGTGGCAGCGGATTCTCAATAACCTCACTAAGATCTGCTGTTGATTACAAACCTCTCTTGAAGAACTAAAAGGCTCTTTTCAAACACGGGATTTGTCCTCATACAGTGAAAGTCACATTCTTCTATCAGGGAGAAGGAAAAAACATGGAAATAAACAGAAATTACAGAAGAAGAAAAGTATTTGAAAAACATAATGCTCTGTAGAGTGGAGCTGAGGCAGAGTTCTGTATTGCATTGTTTACCTGCTGTAAGATTGCCACTGCTGCTGAGATTGCTGCCTACTTTTATAAGAAAAGGTACATAGTGTTCCATCTTGACAATGTTGAGTGGTTTTGAATATAAATACGTAAAAACATAGAGAATTTCTGGTCATCTCAGTAAAGTAAAACTGACAGGGAGCTTTGAGTCCATCCAAGTCTGTGGCAATGAGATACTTGTGCACCTGTGCTGCCCAGATATGCAGGAAGCTTTTGTCCTTCAGGATAGGGACAGGGCAGAACCATCTTCCTCTGTGAATGAGTTTCCATAATGTTAAAGGGTATTAATAGCTGCCTTACCCCATCGAAGTGTGTATAACTCAGTTTCTAGAAAATTGGTTATTGGCATTCCCATCTCTGTCAGAGGTTTTAGCAGATTTCCAACCCCTAATCCATTTACTCTGTTGATGGTGGAGCAAGTGGCAAGAGAAGCAAAACTATCTTTTTTGCCTTGTTTATCTGACTGTTGAATGGATGATTTATTTTAATTGTGGGTCCAGAAGTGCCTGAACTCTCTGCTTCAGCAGGAACACTGTCAATCAGTCAGGTGAAGCAAAAAGGAGCCTTATATTCTGAGGGGTTTTGTGCCTACCTGCAGACACACTGATCTGGACTGAGACTGCTTTGTTCTTCAAACCACTGATACTCTACAATTCTGCTTTTTTGTTACTCAGTGTTCAAGAAACCCTTTTGGGTCGGGGCATCTGTGCTGATACAGCTGCAGTTGTGTTTGTTAACTGGAAGGGTAGTAACAAAAGGAGGACTTGGCTTGGGAAACAATTCTTTGACTGGGATGAAAGCATCGCTTCCAACAAGATTTTCTTTGGCATGATCCCTGTATTTTTCTGCAGATTAGCTGAGCTAATTGTTTCCTATTTGTGACCCAAGAATTGTTTCAGCAAAACCTCTCTGTTCTGTGGATTTGGTCACAGGAGAAATGGAAGACTGAATTTCAGCTGCATGCACTGGGAGCAGATGTTCATGGGTTTCCTTCATTTGCCCCCTTATTCCTTTTATTGTTCTTTCTCTTGAAAGCCCAAGACAAACAGAGTCAGCAATTCCTCTTTGTCTAAGACTGACTATAATCATTATCAAGTGGTAGCATCCCCACTTCCTCCACCAAATACCAGACATGATGTTTTCTACTAGATCTTGTGTGCTTCATTCCCCAGAAGAAAAGCAAGCTCCAAAACCTGATGTGCAGGGACAAAGCTTGCTGCTAGAGTAGGGAGAACTTGTGCAGGGCACCTTTTGTTGGTCTAAGAAAATTAGGGTTTTGTAGGCTATGGAATTTCCTGGGGAATCCTTCTCAAAGGCCAGAAGTAGAGAGGGCTACAAATGGCATATGCTGTCACTGAAACCTGATTTTCTTTAAATGTGGTACGCAGGCTGTGGTCAGTAGTTCTGCAGACAGCACTGAACTATTTTCTCTGTTTCCTCCTCAGTATAATCCTAATGTTCCTATATTCTATTTATAAGTGTTTTTAATGGCTGGTTTTCCTTACGTAGCTTGGAATTTGGTGAGCTTTCCTGTGGTAACCTGTTTGCACAGTGTATAATCAAAGTGATTCTTGGGACAGTTGCTTGGTTGTCCATGAGATTAATTCAGGCTGCAAATCATAGGGATTTCAGCACTTTTATAGTCCCATATCTGTTCCTGCTAGGGGAGTCATTGCAAGCTGTGGACATGTTTAATTTCGAAAGCCAGGTTTCTGCATTTGTCAGGGAAGGTAGAAAAGCTGCTTAATCTGTGCTGAATAATTGACATGTTAAAGAGGCTGTTTCTCTTCTGCACTGTTATGAGCTGTGCCTTAGACTAAAGATCTCTGTGGGTTTGGAGCTGTCAGGCAGAGCACAGGCCTTGGTACAGAAGTGTGTCCCTAAAGAATGGATGCTGGAAGTAACACATTCGATTTTAAAGCTAATACATCCCAGTGTCACCCTGTGGTAACTCTCGCTCTCTTCAGTAGCCATAATGCAACCCAGATTTAGGTGGCCCTTACTAGGAGAAAACTATATACAGATTGCCCAGGGAATTTTCTCTCTGGAAGGAATATCACTTGGAGAGACAAAGGACTAACTTAGGCTTGGAAAAGCAGCTCTACCTTTTACTGTAATACATGGAGAAAGTCATAGAATTTTGACTGTCTTCTCCCATTGGACTTCTCTTTTTGTTAGGGCCGAGAAACTAGGATTGAAGTCTATAGAACCTATAATATGAAAATAAAACCTGTATTATGAAAATATAATACTAAACAAGCTTAAATTCATAAAATCATAGATTGGTGTGGGTTGGAAGGGA
>VYZQ01047359.1:97375-117496 GCA_013400655.1 Mystacornis crossleyi | reverse complement strand
TTTTTTTAAAATCTTCCACCAAATGAAGATTCATGAACCTCAAATAATGAGGTTGTGAGAAAGAGGGAAGAGAAACAGAGGAAATTCTCCATGAGACAAACATCTACTCAAATTCTGTTCTTCAACACTCCTTTAATTGTATGTAGTTTAGAGAGGTGGTTAGATGCTGCAATGAAAAGATTGCAGAATCACAGAATTGTTTAGCTGGAAGTGACATCTTGAGTTCATCTAATGCAAAGCCCCAGCTTGAGCGGAGTCACCTAAGACAGGTTCCCCAGTTGGGATTTTAGTATCTCCTCAAAGGAAGACTCCACAGCCTCTCTGAACAACCCGTCAAACCAATATTTGACAATCCTCACAGAAGTATTTTCTTGTGTTCACACGGGATTCATGCATTTTAATTTGGGCTCATTTCCTCTAGTCCTGTCACGGAGCACCGCTGGGAAGAGTGTGCCTCCCTCTTCTTTATTCCTGCCCATCAGATATTTGTACACATGGATGAGATTCCCACCTAAATCTTCTCCAGGGTGAACAGTCACAGCTCTCCCAGCATTTTCTCATATGAAAAATGCTCCAGTCCTTTATTCGTCTTCATGGCCCTGCACTTTACTCTTCATGGCTTGGGAAGCCGAGAATGGGATGCAGTACTCCAGGTCATCCTTGGCTTTCCTTATCCTATCTCTGCAAGATCAGGTAACTCTGTGTTCTTCCTGGATGACCTGCCCCTACTTCCGCCTCTTGTACACGTATTTTCACTCTCTGAGTTCAGTTAGGATGTCACTGCTCATCCATGCTGGCTTCCTTCTTCTTATGCTTGATTTTCTGCTTATCAGGACAGACCATGTCAAGCATTGGAACACGCTGTCCAGGGAAGCGATAGAGTAACTATCCCTGGAGGTGTTTAAAAGACATGGAGATGTGGCTCTTCAGGACATGGTTTAGTGGCAGACTTAGAAGTCCTGGTTTAATGGTGGGACTTGATCTCACAGGTCTTTTCCAATCTAAAGTATTCTGTGATTCCATAATTTACTAACATATCAAACTTTGCAAGTTACAGACTGAGCTCCTGACCATCTCAAATGAGGTCTAAGTTTTCAGTCCATTATTCCCCATGAGCTTTTTCCTTGCCTACAGCTTTCTCAAGCACCTATTTTTCTAGGTGTGCAGTTTCCTGTATCGGTAGTGGGGCACTCTTTTATGTGAGTAATTTCCCTGAGTTCATCGCATAAGCTGTCTGTTGCCTGCTTAAATTGGAAGTGTTTGAGACAAGCCAGGGACAAGAGAGACTGCTTGGCACTATAACATAATTTCTACTGCTGTAGTGCCACGTGCATATGAAGTGCTATAAATTGGCAGTGATAATAACACAAAGTGATAATGAAGAACTTAGTGAACAGTCGCCAAGTCACAGCACATCTCCAACATAGCTGAATGGATTTTAGCGGCTGCATTCAGATGAGAGTATCAACAAATCCTAAGTGCCTTCTATATATGTTCTAATTCGCTTAACCAGAATAGAGCTCTCATGTGTAATTGTGATGTACCTATTTTAAAGACTATAAATAGAACCGAAGATAGTGGAGACTTTATTCCACTCAACAAAAGATGTATGAAAGATAAAACACTTGGAAAAAATTGATGAAGAATGAAGCTGACTTTGGGCTCAGAGAGTAAAACTGAGTGAGGTTGGGGAAAGCTGCTGTACTTTTCACGATAGCAAAACAATTAAAATGAGCTTTGAGGATATTGCATCCAAGTCTGCTAAAAATCCTAAACAAATAGACTGAGAAATGAGCCTATTTTGCATTAATTTGCAAGTCTTTATCATTGGTATAATAATATTTGAGAAAACACAGACTTTATCATAAGACTGTGCCATTAAGTCTACAAGTATATGAGCAAATGAGCCAGAAAAGTAATTAATTTTCTCCTGAAAAACAAATTATGAGAAAACACTTTTACAGACCAGCCATTTGCAAAAACAGAGCTCTTAATATGTGGGAATAAAAATGTTTCCAGAGTCACAGTAATTGATAGCAGTGTGGCTTTTTCTCTCCAGTTGATTGTTCATAGTGTACCAAAAATTCATCCTATTTGTCCGAAATTTTCTAGGCCTTAAACAAGTGTTCATGAAAGTTTCAGCTAATGTCATTTATCATCTCAAAAGTTACCTACTGCAGTGGTCTTCCTTGGAATAAGGTCATCCAGCCCTTTTCTACCAGATCTGAGGAAGTATATTTGCTCCTGGCTTAGAGAGCAGAGCTGGGACATGACACTGCTGTGCTGAGGGACGGAACTAATTGCAGTCTTCCACTACCCAAAGGTGTGGTGGTGATGATATGAAGATGGCAATACCTACGGATGGAGAAAAACTCATGTACACTGAAAGGATGAGTGACCTAAGCGACACAGTTCAGCAAGAGAAATCCTAACTGGATATAAGCAAAATGTCTCTTCAAAACTAAGTGAGTGGCTGGAACATGCTTCCCTGAGAAGCTGTGGAATTCCTGTCCTTGGAGAGTTTCAAAACTGCCCTGGATAAGGCCCAGGCAACCTGACCTAGTTTGAAATTAGCCCTGCTTTGAGCAGAAGGTTGGACTCGCTGACATCTGAAGAGCTTTTCCATCCAAAATTATTCCGTGGGTCTATTTTAATGCTCAGTGAACACTGTTTAATCACAGTGTAAAAACCCTCTCATGACTGTGTGCCGTGTGCAAACTCTGGATCGAAGCTCTTTAGTCCCAGCCTAAAAGGACCAGAAAACAGTAAGAACTCTTTCTCATTTAGTAGATGACCACCTACATTTAATCTCATGGTTTCTCTCATGGTTTCTCTACAATATCACCATGATGAAAGACAAGCAAAATATCATATTTTCATAGAAGGGTTAGGGTTGGGAGGGGCCTTAATTATCATCTATTTCCAGTGGGCAGAGACACCTTCCACTAGACCAGACTGCTCAAAGCCCCATCCAGACTGGCTTTGAACATTTCCATGAATGGGCCATCCTCGGCTTCTCTGGGCAACCTGCTACAGTGCCACTGAGTAAAGAATTTCTTCCTAATATCAAATCTAAACCTGCCCTCTTTCACTATCTACAGTTGGTACTATTGGTGCCTTTTCCTGGCTTAGAATTAAAAACAAAACATGGTTAGAGGGGGAAAAGGTATTTTACCTTGGAGTTTATTAAGGATCCTTAGATCCAGGCAGGAGCACCCCACAGGAATGCCCCCCCCTGGACCAATGCACAGAATGCACGTTGGAAACGCACACCGGAGAATACACCCCCAAGGCCCCCCGCGATGGTTCGCTTATACAATTATAGACCTTGTATATTAGCATATCTATCATAGATTTTCCAATGGGAGGCTCAGGAGGAGCCCCCTCGTAAGGAATGTTTCCTTTGCATGGGTCTATCTTAGTTTACAGAATATGTTCTGGAGAGGACCTTGGGTCTGGGGCTCACTGACCCCCCAACTACGAAGTTTCTAAGATGTTTAGTCTCTTGGCTTAACAGAACTTTGGGTCTAAGCTCGTTATCAAACTTAGGGAATTACAAGTATGTGGGTTAAAAGCACTAGGGATACATAAAAGCTGCATAAACGTGTATATGAAGTGGAATATGAGAGGAATATATTAAAAGCAAAAATCATTATGGCATCGCTATCTACAATACCATAACCCACATCACAAATATCCTCTTCCTCCCCTAGCATTTGCAAAATCAGAGGCAGAAATAAAGAAGCTTTTTTTAGGTGGAGCAAAGCATTGGTTGATTAGAACCAGGTGAAGGAGTGAAAGAAAAGGTGCTCTAAAAGAAGCCAACCCAAATGATCAGGACTCACAGAGCTTAAACACTTTAAAACAGCATTGATCAATAACTGTAGTCTGCACATGCAAAAATATAGTAATGAGGTTTATTTCATTAGGTGAAAGCAAAGTGTATAGTAAAAGATCAGATCAAACAACAGTTATTTATTTTGCATTTTGCTTTTTCATGTTCAGTTCATTACTGTTTGCTGCCTGCCCATGGCATGGTCGTGTATCTTGTGATGAACTGAGCCAAATGCTGCGACAGTATATATGGGAATGATCATAAAATCACAGAGTGGTCTCGGTTGGAAGGGATCTACTTCAAAGTTCATCTAGTTCCAATTCCCCTGCTGTAGACAGGGATGCCTTTCACTAGACCAGGTTGCTCAGAACTTTACCAGACCTGGCTTTGAACACTTTCAGGGTAGGGGCATCCACAACTGTTCTGGTAAACCTGTTCCTGTGCCTCAGCACCCTCACAGTAAAAAANCATGCAAAAATATAGTAATGAGGTTTATTTCATTAGGTGAAAGCAAAGTGTATAGTAAAAGATCAGATCAAACAACAGTTATTTATTTTGCATTTTGCTTTTTCATGTTCAGTTCATTACTGTTTGCTGCCTGCCCATGGCATGGTCGTGTATCTTGTGATGAACTGAGCCAAATGCTGCGACAGTATATATGGGAATGATCATAAAATCACAGAGTGGTCTCGGTTGGAAGGGATCTACTTCAAAGTTCATCTAGTTCCAATTCCCCTGCTGTAGACAGGGATGCCTTTCACTAGACCAGGTTGCTCAGAACTTTACCAGACCTGGCTTTGAACACTTTCAGGGTAGGGGCATCCACAACTGTTCTGGTAAACCTGTTCCTGTGCCTCAGCACCCTCACAGTAAAAAATTTCTTCCCAATATCTAATCTAAGCTTGTCTTCAGTTTAAAGCTATTCTTCCATGTCCTGTCCCTACATGCTCTCTCTTATAGGCTCCCTTCAGGTACTGGAAGGCCCCAGATAGGTAACCCCAAAGCCTTCTCTTTTGCAGGCTGGACAATCACAGTTCTCTCAGCATTTCCTCCTAGAAGATGTGCTCAATCCCTCTGATCATCTTTGTGACCTCCTCTGGACTCACCCCAGCAGGTCCATGTCCATCCTGTGCTGGAGGCCCCAGAGCTGGATGCAGCACTGTAGGTGGGTGTAGTGGTTTGATTTGTATTTTTCCCTTTCTGTGAGATAAGAACAGGGAGGAATACAAAGCAGGCACCAAACTTTAAAGAGTATAATGAAGTTTATTACTACAACTGAAAGTAAAATGGAATAAAAAGGANGGCTGTAGGTCCGACCCCCACTCCTGGGGCTGAGGGGAGGAAGGTGAAGGCCATGGCTCCACACCGGAGCTGAACCATGGCCCGGCCTGGCCTCCCACCAGGCCGCAGGTTCTCACAGGCAGGGCCCAGCAGGGCCCGGCTGGGCCGGCCCAGCTCCCCCCCCAAGGGGGCTGAGTGGGCCCTGTTACCTCTGTCTTCGCCGGAAGAGCAAGAGAGAAATTCCCTCCTACTCCCCTTTTAAATCTGAATTCACAGAGGCGTCTCCCTTCTCTAAGTGGCTCAATAGAGCTGTTGATATTCAAATTAGGTAATTGATTGGTTCTGTCCAGTTCTGGAGGAAATTACAGCACCTGTGTTGCAAACCACTTCCTCAAAGAAACAGAGCCAAAGGGAAGAAAAACCTGAAGAGCAGGAAGGGATGTCAACCCATGACAGTGGGGTCTCAGGAGAGCAGAGCAGAGGGGCAGAATTCCCTCCCTCTCCCTGCTGGCCACTCTACTTTGGATGCAGCCCAGGACAGCTCTGGCTTTCTGGGCTGTGAGTGCACATGGACAGCTCATGTCCAGATGATGAACGGTTCTTTCTCAGATCAGAGAGGATTTGTGGTCTTCTCAGCCTCCTGGAGGGAGAAAATTTTCTTCCGTGTGAGGATAAATACTGAACTGTCTCTAATTAATAGCCCTCGCCTGGATGGGAGCTAATGGTGAATATTTACTATGCTAGTAAGTCTGTGACATATCTCTTACTATCTTTGTTGAAACAAATTCTAGTCATCTTTCAACTTAAATTCAGGCTATTTTTTATTTAGGCACTTTTCTTACCTGTTTTATTTGGTCACTTAAGCGCTGACTAGAATTTGAGAAAGTATAAGCATAAACAACTTAAGTCTTTATAGAAGAAATTCCCTGTTCCCAAAAGTTTCCAATAGAGACTACTGGAAGATATTTTCATCTCTATATAAAGAAATATAGGAAGAATAAAGGAAGTAATTGTCCTTTGTCCTTGAAAACATTTGTAGAAATGACTCTTGTCTTTCTGAGTTTGGAAATAGGCATATTTCTGTTTATTTCCAACAATAGACATCTATAAAATATTTTGCAACCATAAATCTCAAATTCCAATGGCTAATGTTTATCCATTTTCCAAAAGAACAAAGAAATCTGTAGAAATGTGAGCAAAAACAGATACTATGACAGAACATTTCCAACATTCCTTCAAAATACTTGCATATTTGTATTTACAAAGTTAATAAATCTTGAGGCTTTGTCTCTTGAGGCTTGTCCTTGGCTGGCAAAACACACAGACTTAAACAAAAACATTAATTTGATTGGCTTGAACACCTCATTTTATGAAACACGTAATTCAAAGGTAAGTATTTGCTACTCCCAGTCACAGTAGGTGTAATAGTTTTCGTCACACCTTCTCAGCACGGGCAAGTTTGTAATGATTTGGTGTTCAACTGATCAAAGTTGCTATTTTTGGCACCTATACTATAACTTCTATTTATACCAACTAATGTCTATATTTTATTTCACCATACCCATAAAAGGGAAATCTGGACTGTTACTTTTCTTCTCTGACTAACTGTTCTTTGGCAAATGCCAAATTATTCAAGCCTTTAAGTGACCTGTTATTTTTCAGTGCAGCAAGTCTTGGGTGAACCTGTTACTGCTTTACAGCAGCTGAGAAGTATTCTATAATATAGTTACACAAACTGGACTGGTAAGAGAAAAAAAGCAAGACTAACATATCAAGAAATGGCATCTACATCTACACTGGGAAAATCTACAGTTACTAGTGGGGGGGTTTATGCCACTGAAAAAATTACCGCGTCCCTTTAATATTACCAGAGGGAAACTGAAAAAGGATCCTTCTTTAGTTTTGTAGTTAGGAGACACCAAGGATCAATCATTTGTCATATTCAGTGGAAAGCAGAAATGTTTTCTGAATATATGAACTGTGCATATCTTGCTTTAACTGATTACCTCAAGATTATGAAGTTAGGTTTGGGCTTAGCGATGAAATTTTTCTAATGTGTTTTTAATCTTTAATTTAAGTCGTATATAAAATATCCATCATGATGGCATTTTCCCCAGGTAATTCATATGAAACAAGATATGTGAATACTGGGTGCCTCAACTGGAAGGATTTCAATGAAAAATTACCCTGGTTAACTAAAAAGAAGGAATGAAAGGGGGAAAAATGATCTTAATAATTCATTTGTAACTGCTTTCATGAGACACAGAGTTACAAATAATAAATACAAATATGATATAAATACAAAAATTAAATATTATTAAAACAAATATACAGATATAAATGTGGAAACAGATATAACTTATTTTAAAAGTGATTTGTTTAAATGTGTTTCCATCCAGGACTATGTTCAATAATAGTTTATCTTCCAGTCTGAAGATAATCAAAAATTCAATTCCCTGTTTGCCATGGCCTTTATTATTTTATCTTAATTTGGAGAAAGATGATTCTAATGCATTAAAACTTTTCTTCAACCAAGAGAAGGCAGAGGCTGGGTCTGTAATTAGAACAGTTTTCCTATAACTGGATAATGACACTACTTAAGAAACAAACAAGAACTATTACTTCAAGTCATTTACTCTTTCATTTCAAGGAGGATTAAAATTTTGTCTTTATGGTAAGCTAGTAATGTATTATTGGTATTCAATATCAATTGATTAATATTCCATATAAATCACAATGTTACAATTCATTCACCAGGTGTTTCTCAGCTACCTGGTTAAGATAAAAATCCCAAAAAACCTCGGCGTTTGCTTCAAAACCCAATCAACCCTTTTCTATGTCATTTACCTTTGAGCAGATAAGAAGCTTACAAAAGTAGTTACAGTGTTTGCTCAAAAACTAATCTCCACTGGTCTGATTTTCCACCAGCCCCTCCCTAACCTGTAGTAACATTTTCAAAGATTTCTTTCTCCCATAGCCAATATTTCACTTGTCTATTTCAATTCTTAGACCAATAAATCAAAAGCTCTTATTTCTTGAAACACTGAAATAGAAAAAAGATAAATGTAATATTTCATTTCTTATGTAAAGAAGGAATACTGGATTTGTGTGAGGGAGAGAGACATAGGACTAGATTGCTTGTGACCATGACAAACCAAATTGTCTAAGCTGGTACTCAAAGTCCTGTTAGTCCTCAAGGCAGGGTAGAAGGAAAACAATACCCTTTCTTATCCAGCTGCACAGCAGGACCTGGTGAAACTCCTGCTCTGCATTCAGTAGCTTAGAAACTGGTAGCTGCCAGATCTGCTTAGTAGAGTGTATCCAGAGAGCTTCTTAGTAGAGTATCAGCTCCAGAGACCTTCTCCTGTTTGCCATGTCCAAGATCTCCTCTAGGTCATTGACACATATTTTCACAGGGATGAATTTCTTTACCCTCCAGAATATATCTTGGAATGTTCCTCATCACACCGTAGTCTGATCCAGAGAGTCAGAGAAATGCCACCTATGAAGGTTTGGCCCAGCTGGATCAACTGTGCAGGGAAGACACCATTATCCATGAGAACGGGTGTAAGAGTAGCATAATGATGTGTGTCAAGTGTGATAGAATTTAGAGAGGGTGAAAAAATCTGCTGATATAGTATACATGTCTGTGAACATATTCTTTCAAACTGTGCCCATACAGCTTGTGTCTTAACTACAGCAGTATGCACAACACTTCTGGCAGGGTCAGCAGAGTTGCCACAGATGGATATCAGTACAAATGAGAAAAACCAACTCTGGCTCTGAGTGAAAGGGCAGAACATTGGAGAGGGTATACTGAGCTTCACAACTGCTGTGTCTTCAACATCCAAATAAAACTGACCTGTGCTCCATCTACAGCTCATGAAATATCACAGAATCATAGAATACCAGGGTGGAAGGATCTCAAGGATCATCTGCTCTAACCTTTCTTAGCAAATTATGATCTAGACAAGATGGCAGAGACAAATTTGAAGTGTCCAAAGTGGGAAGGCTGCCTAGTGCAAACATTAGCTGTACTAGTGAATACCTCTCAGTTTAGTTTTGGTGTTGTTGAGACTTTTTTTTGGTTTTGTTGAGGGTTTTGTTTGTTTAGGTTTTTGTTTAGGTTTTTCTGTTTGGGTTCAAAATAGTTTGTTCTAGAGGCACAGTCACTGTGTAGCTCTGTCTGTAGGGATTGCACTTCATGTGCTTACCTGAGAGGCAAGGCATAGTAGCAGGGGACCAATGATTCACTAGCAAATCTGGCAGCCCCTGGAAAAATCCATTTGTTGCCATCCCAGCCTGGATTCCCAGAGATGCCTGAGGCCCTGAGAGTTCCAAGGCAGTGAATGGGTGGGGATTGTTTGAACCCTGGAGGAAAGTTTTGTTTGATCTCTCTTTTAAAACATTAACAATTACAGATGCATCAAAGCTTGCCTGGGAGGTAGCAAAGGACCACCATTCCCCACTCACAAGCACAGGAAACTAGAGTACTTCAGCTAAAAAACATGCTTGGAGTGAAAACCGTGTTCCACCAAGTGCTAGCATTCATCTGGATGTGAACAAGTGGTTCAGACTTACAGACTTAAACGTTTATGTCTGGATGGTTCTGATGGATCTTTTGTCTAGACTGAACATTCACCTTGAAACATACTCATAATTTTCCAAAAAAAGGGAATAATAATTGGGTTTAAAAGCAAGTTCACAGCAGTCGCTCTTTACCCTGCTTTCACACTCTGCCCAAAAAATTACTAAGAACATTTATATCTCAAAACTAGAGTTGCATCAGAACCATTTCTACTGACATGTGACCATATGATTTTAGGCACCAGGAGTGCTCTTTAGTCCCAGACAAGACAGAGTATTTCACTTATCATTTAGTAGAGTTTTCAATCTGAAATTTGTTATCATTTTTTTTTTAATATAAAAAGGAAACAAACAAAATCTCTATGTTACTCAAGTCGTAACTGAAGGGAAAAATTAACATTTTTCAGAGAGTGGTGAGGTACTGGATCTGGTACCCAGAGCAACTGTGGCTGCCCCATCCTTGGAAGCATTCAAGGGCAGGATGGATGGGGCTTTGAGCAACCCCATCTAGCGCAAGGTGTCCCTGCCATGACAGGGGGGTTGGAAATAGATGATTTTTAAGACTCCTCCCAACCAAAACCATTCTATGATGGTGATTTTACCTCTGCTCAATGCTACAATTTCTTCACTTAAAGTAACAGCACTGTCAAAAAAGAAAAAAATCTTAAACATAGCCACACATTTAAGCTTTGCTTCTGCAGTTGCTCCAGGTTCAGTAATGCACAATACTTGGGGGAATTTGAATATATTTGAAGCCTTCTGGGTTTTTAACGTGTGTATGTATTTGTGTGTTACAAAATTCTACCTCTCTAGAGGAGAGCAGACACCATGTGCCACCTACTTTACCATTTTGTTTCAGAGGTTTGACTTATTGAGAAGTAAGCTTAATGCAAATAAAATTACTTTCCTGTCCTGGCATTTGGCAGTCACACAGAAATGCAACAGAAGAGCGGAGTATGAAAGAAAGTCGCTTCTGAGAACTGTGTTCAGAAAGAACAGCAAGCATTAAATTCAAAACGAACCATCTGTGACAGCCCCTAAGCAGTGCCTCATTTCAGTAAATGCAAGCCTGGGAATGAATGTGAAACTGTACGTAACTGTCAATTAAAATAATCTAATATAGACTTTTCTGCCTCTGGGGGGAGGGTGTGCACAGATTTTCTGGAAGCCCACTCTTTTTCATTTCCTTGGCATAAATTTTACAGTTCAGGAGAACTGAATCACACCTGTAGCCAACATATATTACACACCTCATGGGAGCAAAGGTGGTGGAAGAGGCACTATCATTGTGGATCGCCTCTCAGTAGTCCATATATATCTGGTATAAAATGATATAACGTCACATCAAAATTAATTTTAAAACAATTTCTAAGAAAAGAGTGATTTCACATCAGAAATAAGGTATTTACCATTCTCCATTTGGGAAAACTAAAAAATCGTATCTTATAGAGTTGCATTTAGAAACGAAATCCAGAGAGTTTCTGTCGGTTCACTCAGACCACAAAAAACAGAGCAATGGCAGCATAGCCAAGGTAAGTAGAAACACATGGAAATTCCTGCTTGCCCAAGCACTCTATATGTATATATACTGTACATTGACTGGCTACACCTTTGGATTTACAGGGTTTAAATCACATCAAGATCTGGTCCTTAGAGTATTCAGCAGGCAGTTCTGGGAAAGGGTCCAGAAGAATTCAGTCAGTAACCATGAAGACTCTGTCATTTTATAAGTTGCTGACTGAAAAAAATATGTATTGTTAGGCAGTAAAACTGCAGTTTTATTCCTTATTGAATTTGGACCTATGCTACAAGCTCTAAAAAATACTCATCTAATAGAACATTGTGTATATTTATTGAATCTGGAAAATACCCCTGAGACAGCAGCTCTCAATGCTGCCAAGATACTTTCCATAAGCACTGAACTAGAGTTGTATGTGTGTAAGTACCAAGTGTGTTTCAAGGCCTTCCCTTTTACTGGTACTATTTTGTAAACCATTTTGTCACCTGAATGAGTATATGGTTATTTAATAATGTAAAAACCTTAAAGGTATTTTAAATACTGTTTTATCAACATTCAGGTGTTAATCCATGTTTAAAATAAGACAGTAGTATGGCAGTAGTTCAAGCTCTGCTTGTCTTGATGTTCTGGTTTCTGCTGGGATAAAATTAGTTTTCTTCTTACTAGAACAGTGCTGTGTTTCGAATTCAGTGTGAGAATAATGTTGAGAACACACTGATGTTTTGGCTGTTGCTCAGTAGCGCTCACCCTAAGTCAAGGAGTTTTCAGTGGCTCATGCTCTGCCAGTGAGGAGCTGCACAAGGAGCTGGGAGGGAGCACAGCTGGGGCAGCTGATCCGAACTGTCCAAAGGGATGTTCCACACCATAATGTATCATGATCATATAAACTGGGGGATTTGGATGGAAAAGGCTGATCGCCACCGGGGAACAGGCTTGACATCAGTCAGGGGGTGGTGAGCACTGGTGTTGTGCACCGTTTGTTCTTCTCAGGTTTTTTCTTTCTCTCCTTTTCATTGCAATTATATACTGTTTTTATCCTTAGTATTATTTTTATAATTTACTTTTTTCAATTACTAAACTGTTCTTATCTCAACCCACAAGTTTTTACTTTTTTCTGATTCTCCTCCCCAACCCACTGGGGCAAAGAGAAGTGAGCGAGCATCTGCATGGTACTTAGTTGTCACTGGGGTGAAAGCACAATGCTTAAATATGTAGAGTCCCACCACAATCGAAGTCTGTTTGCAGGACTGGATCACAGCAGTGAGAATTCCTTTCTGTGCATGCCTTTTGAGCAAATCAGGGACTTACCAGGATCTCCTTAATGAGAGCCACCCCAAGGCATAGCTGTGACTATATCATAAGCCCTGAGATCTCAGCTGTAACTTTTTCTTCCAGGTATTCCTTTCAAGATGAAGAAGACATGTTCATGGTGGTTGATCTCTTACTGGGAGGTGACCTGCGTTACCACTTGCAGCAGAACGTCCACTTTAATGAAGGAACTGTTAAACTGTACATTTGTGAGCTGGCCCTCTCCTTGGATTATTTGCAGAGATACCACATCATTCACAGGTGAGTGAATTTCATTTGAGGAATGGGCTGCTTGCTTTCAGCAAGAAATCATCACAGATGATTTTATAGTTCTGTTTGTTATATATGATTATATATGATCTTCATCACAGATCTGATTTTATAGTTCTGTTTATTCAAAACCTGTGAAAACTTCATGTTGCTATTCAAGGGTGGAATTTGGTTCTGAAAGAGTTTTTCTGAAGTGCTTTCTTTCTGTCCACAGACATTCAGTAGCCATTCAACATCCTTCTCATACTGCCCTTTTCTTCTTCTGATCTCATACCATGACGTAAACTTTTCGCTATGTCTTTAAACACTAAATACAACCCATAAGAGCATCCTGACTGCTTTTAATTTATTTTTAATTCTCCAGTGTCCCAATGTTACTGAACACAAAAATGTTGTAATCATAATCCAATACAAGAGCTTCCCACAACAACATCAGGGAACAGTTATAGAACCTAAAGCTGAGACAATTTGTTTACTTGCAGCATCTGCATGAAGGTCAGGAGGGAGAGAGGTGGGGAAGTAGGAATAATACTACAAATCAAGGGGAACAATGATAGATGCTGCATCGTTTTTGCACGTTTTGGTATTACAACAATCTGTTAGGTTTTCTGCCATAGAGAAGTAAAGATAATATTCATTTCAAAAAAAGGTGTCAGGAATCAGGGTCTGTTTATTTTCCTTAAACATTTTGGCATTAAACTGAAGCAGAAGGGATAGCTTCTATTTTTATGTTATCACAGGAACTATGAAATTATAAAATTATGGGCTCAAACCTTTATTTTACTCTTTTTTAGGCTAAATTCAGGGTTATCCTTTGTGATTTAGAGTGGTATGAATGCAAAAATAAAGTTTTGTGTATACAAAATCTAGATGTGACATTCAGAGACCAAAGTAAACTAAGCTGTGCCATAGATCTTCCAAAGTCCAGTATAAAAAAATTCCTTCAAATACATTAATTGAGAGTTTTCATCCCATCCACTTGCCAGAGCTGCCTCATGATTTTGCAATAGATACAATATAAAGTATGGTCTGACTTTCAGAGGAGGAATGCTCAGCATGAAATCTGTCTGAGCAGAGATGCAATGGTATGTGGGTATTCTGTGTTACTGAAACTGTGCAAGACAAAATTCCAGTAAACATTGCAACACTTGTTTTGCTTGCAATTAAAACTCGAAATATAATAAAACTTGCAAATATTGCAAGAAAATTCTTTAGTATACTGTTATTATTTTAGTACATTTCCATGTATTTTGCATAAATTTTCCTTTCTCATAGAATATTTTAAAAGTGGAGCTCAGGATTACAGCTGACCTTTGTTTCTAGTGCCTTAAGGAATGTTCTTGGTGGAAAAAAAATTATGAGCTCTTTTATGCAAATGAGCTGGCAAATATTCATGAGACAATCAATTTTGTAATCAAAACTGGTATTTTGCTAGAAGTCTGTGGCTTAAAAATATATCAGAAAAGTCTGTGAAAGGTGACAGATGTCTTGAAAGAATGAAGGACTGGATTGAAGTAGTTATGGTTGTTCACAGTTTTTTGTGACGGTGTCTGCCTTGTCACAGTCCCACCATGAAATGAGGCTTGACACTTTGATCTCTTTTGTATTACTTAATCATGACAAGTAAAGACTTATTTTTTTCTTTGAGTCGTAGTGGTTCAACATTTGCTGATTTGCACTGAGGTGGGGGAAGGTGTAACCATTCAGAGCTGGTTGTTAGCTCCATTTGGGGACAAGTTCTGGGGTTTGGGTTTTGCTTTCACTCTGCACCAAAAGTTTTGACAGAAAGAGATGAGACAAAATAGCACGCTCTCAGCCTGCAGTGAGTCTCACTGACTGGTTAGCTAGCATTGCTGTCTAGGGATCTGGTTCAGGACTCTGTTGTGTTATAGAAGAGTTGTTTATTTTGAAGCTGGGAGACCTGAGATCTAAGTGTGTCTGTCCCACTTCACTGCTTCCTGCCCAAATCACCCAACTGTGGCACGAGGACTCTTTTGCCTCTCATCTTCTCACCACTTACTGCAAAATCACAAATGATCCACACACCACTTAACATATTATTTAGTCAGGTGAGTCCCAGAACATTCTGCCTTCTATCTCACCACCACTGGAACAGCAGTCTGTGGGATGGGTCTTCAGTTGCCTTAAATCTCTGTAGCATTTCTGGCATCAAGGGCACAGTGCTGACTTAAATTCATTCAGGAGCAGAGCCAAAAGTGATGCACAGTGAGGAGACATCTAGTCATTCCTTTATCATTGCAAACACACCATCTCGTTTGGAGATGAAATCAGTGATCTGCTTGGTGTTTATAGTTTGTGGTAGCAGACCTCAGCAATATAATTTTTACCAAGTGCTTCCAGTCAGCATTCACATGCTACAACAAACTACAAAACTATATTAGATCTTTCATTTTAAAATTAATGGGTTGGCAGCGAAAAGGAAAAAGAATTTTAGTAAGTAAAAGAGTCACTGAGAGAGCCTGCTACTAAATTTCATCTTGGCTACAAAGAAAGAATAGTCGAACAATTTATCAGACTGGGTAGGTGGATTTTCAAACTGCAATATCATAAAGAACTGAATATATGGGATGTGAATCAGGAGCTTAACTCCTTCTAATATACAGTTGTGTATGAAATGTCTTCAGGTTTCCATTACTATTGCATCCAGCAACATGACAGAATGGGTTTTTCCAGGTTAACCTGTGGCCCCAAGAGTTTACTACAAAAGAAAATGGTACTAACAGGACAGCAATTACCAGGCATGTATGAAAGGGTGCAGAAGTGTACAGATCAGTACTACGCCAGTTCCCCTTGGAGATGCCTTGCAATGCCTCTGTGTTTGTTGATGTGGTTTGTGGGGTGTACTTTGAATGTGGCAATCATTTCAGCAACAGGACTATTGTTACTGCAGGGACAAATTTAGCCATAAATAGAGTAAACCCACTACTGTTCTGGTGTATTTATGAAAGCTGCAATTTTTATTAATCACATCCATGTGTATAAAATACAAATTTGTCATGCATAATTCTGCAATAGTGGATTTATTTATTATGGCATAGTAATGAATGCTGCACTGTGTCTCGCAGCTCTATTGTAAATGTTTGCATTTACATGGATATCCACCCAGAATTATAAAAATTTTAAAAAGAAAAGATCTAAGTTTCAAGCTATTATTTGAAGAGTGTTCTGAGTAAATTTTTCACATAACTTTTACAACAGCTAACTTAGTACTGAGATTGTTGGTCACAGGTAAGGGTTACACCAAAAAACCTTATTTTCTCACAGCCTGCTGTAATTATATTTTATCCACATTTCTTACATGAAAAAGTAATTATTTTAAAGCTGGAGGAGTGCTGTTTCTTATAGACCCTTGGATCCCAGTATACACAGAAAGGCTTCTTACAGTATACATCTAGTCAAACATCCTCAAATCTTGGATCAAATCCGGCATTCTGCCATTTCAAGATGGTATGACTAAACACATTCTTTCCAGAACTGGCTGTATAATGACAGTGAATAATGTATTGGACAAAAGTTCTCCTATCAAAGGCTGAATAAACTTATTTCAGCCATGAGTAACTCAACCACCTCCTTTCACAAATGTTGCTGTGCATACATTTCAATAAAACCACCTGCCTCCTCACCAAAGTAGGCTGCCCATTTCCATTCAGCGAGTTCTTCCGGCAGTAGCTCCAGTGTTGTCCCTTCTAGGATGCTCTTGCAGCTACAGCCTTGGCTCAGAGCAGTGCTGGCCCTGCAATGCTGTGGCTGCTGCCCTGGTTACATGCTCATGCTGAAAAAAACCCATTTTCTCTTTCTAAGGCGCAAGTGTTAACTGCATTGCCCTCACAACTTCTCATCATCGTCTGGCTCCATTGATTTTCATCTGCTTAGAGAGGAGGTTGGATGTGGCAGATGTCTGGAATGGAAATTGCAGTAACCTTCCAGCACAGTTTTAGGATAGTGGACTATCCTAAAACAGTTTTAGGATAGTGGACTAGCTGTTTGATCTGCGTGCCCAGGACACTTTGATTTTAGTGGGGTTGATTTAATGCAAAACTGTTCATGTGTGTATGCGTACATATATAAGCATACATAACAGTTTTTGTTGAGTACAATATGACTGGAATCAGCCTGGCTTGGCAGGCTTGTGCTGTGTGGCTACTGTGATCACCCATCTATTTTTCATTCCTCCGAGTTCTGCTTCCAGTGGAGAGTAGCACCAGGAGTTATTCCATCTCTGAGTAACTCAATAGCAGTGCAGAGTGGGCAAAAATTAATGGAAAACAGTGGCAAATTGAGCATTGCATTTTCCTCTGCCAGATGACCCACTGCAGGGTAAGGGTGTCTTGCTGCTACCATCAAGTCAGGGGGAACTCTTTGTTCAGAACTGGACCTGTTTTTTCATTATCATTGAGCCTTTCAAGGTGTCCAACCATCTGGTGAAATAAGATACTATATCGAAATTATTAGACACTTCTTTAAAATGGGCCTTTCCTGTCTCACTTTTAACAACACACAGCAAAACAACAAACTCTACTTAAAAGTGTTCCCTTCATAACATTTTCCATTTAGTACGTAAGCAGGAAATAGGTTTGAAAATTACTTGGAAATGGAAAATTTGCCCCTAGTTTTTCACAGTTATCACAGGCAGAATAGTGCCAACCTGAGATTTAGCTGAACATAATAAAACAAAGTTCCTTACAGATTTCTGATCATACTAATAGTCTTTTACTTTCTGACAAGTGTGTGTAGATGAAGAAAAAATGTAATAGGGCCTGAAGTAGAAGAACTAGGGAAAAAATAACCATAATACGACTGCCATTCATAAGCACTGTCGAAGATCATAGCAGATCAAGAGTCTTGTCCATTGAATTCTCTTAGTTCATATTCCCATGTCTCTTCCATGGCATTTTATTTTGTTCTTTAAAAAAATGCTAGCGCACATTATTCCAAGGAAAAATTACAGGAACTGAGCAATGAGCTACATAAGAAAAGTAAATTGGAAAACATAACAAAACGAGTCAAAAAAGAAGGACCATGCAAACTATAAAGCCCTGAAAACCTGCTGAATGCTTATGAGCCAGCACTAATGAAAAAAGAAACCGATTCACAAATTCTAGGCACAAAGGGTATTTAAATTTCAGTCATGCACTTAACAAAGAATTAGATACCACAGCATACAAATATGCAGAGAACAAGTCTTTCAACTTCTGAACAGAGTTCGCTCCCTACAAGAACAAATTAATTTTACTTCTGTTTAGCTACAGAAAAAGTTATTTGATATACCAGATGAGATACTGCTAATAAATGAAGCTGGTTTCGAAATATACTGATATTTCCATATACAGAGACTAAAGTACTAATGAAGTAAAACAGGCTGTATTGGGAAAGAGACACATGGAACTCTCTGAGGTGCATGATGCCCCATCAGGTGCTCCAGCTCCTGTCAGAGATACAATCTTCTATTGTGTGCCTGATGTGCTCTCCCTTCCTCACTGAGGTGAAATACCAGAAGACGCCAATGACACTCTCACTCCTCCAATACCCCATGACTGAGAGACCCTCACTGAAGCCAGCAGGGAATTGCTTGTTTCTTTTTTTTTTACAGTTTTTACAACACTTTACAGTTTTCAAGCGAGTGGATGAAGTCATCTCTTGGCCTTTTCTTTCATCTTCCTTTTCTCATTATTGTAACATCTTAGGAATGTGCTTATATGAAATTATTGTTTAGCCAAGGAAAACTCATCTCACAAGCCCTAGATCATTTAAAATTTACGTGTCTGGTCAGTGGTAGGAGGTGGAACATCTGACCTATAGACTGAGCTTGGCCAACCATCTTGCATTAGGTAACAAATATAGTGGCCAAAGATAACTGAAATCAAGGCCATCTTAGATGTGTGTTTGTGGTGTACACAGCACAGTAGTTGGTTTTCTTACTGATTGCTTCTCTGTTTAAAATCAGACACTCAGACAAGTGTAGATACGATCTAGACATGTATAAGTCCACAATGCCCTAGCGATGGCGTTGTGATTTTAGACATTTCTCAGGTTTATTTTGTTGGTTGCAGATAAGTGACAATGAAGTGGGGGAGGATTCAGGGAAACCTTTAAATCAGGTTATAAAAATTATGATTTAGGTAACATTTTTTGAGATTCTTTCTAGAAGAATTAGTAAGGCTTTCTTCTAAATGCATGTCATACACACCTTTTTGTATAGATCATATCTGTATGTTTTTAAAAGAGAAGCAATAAATAAGAAAACCAACTTATTGTGCTGTGTACACCCCAAACGCACACATTGGTTGCGTCCCCACTTAAATCAGCTGCCATCACCTGTCTGTGTTCCTGCTTTTCCCTTCCTGGTTTTCTTAAATAATCTGTTTACAATGACCTACCCTTTTAGGAAAACAAGTCTTTAGGGCACATGATATATATTAAAATGGTACATATCCCTCATCTCCACAATTTAGCATCCTATTGATAGACAATAAAATTAAATGCTTTGTTTCCTTCCTTCCCCCACTCCTCAGTATTAAAATTTTGATCATGAATCATTTTTAGACACTCAGACACTGAAGCAGAAGATGCTGAAAGAAATAAAGCAGAGCTTTATATTCAAGATTATCTCAGGTCTCCATTCACAAATCTGATCTGGTTAATGCCAGTTTTCTGCTTTAGAATATTGCTAGTTTCTTTGTGGCCTTCTTAGTTATCAGAGATATCTTTCTTTCACAGAAATCCCTTAAAAATTTCTTGGTTTAGCTTTANGTAAATTTCATGCTAAGCAAAGTACGAACCATGAGCAACATGTAGACAGTTGTTTCTTTCTCCTGTTTCTACTTCAGTGGTGACAACATTTTTTTCAGCTTGAATGAGCAACACATACATAAAGTATTCTATCATTCCCTTGGAGATTTCCATACAATGTAAATTTTTCTAATATATGGCAAAATAAAAAANAGCTAGTCTTTGGAGAGACAGGATCAGTGAGAGAAATTGATGGTAAGATAGATGGATTTGAGGGTAACAAAAAAAGGACATCATCTATCTGCATCAGATAGAGTAGAGATGTCCAGAGGAGGAATAGGATGGCTGAGGAAATGACCAGGGAGTGCAGAGTGTGGCGTGTAGGATGTGGGCAAGAGAAAACTGCATGGAAAGAGTTGGACCCTAAAAGCCAAAGTTAGGAGTGGCCAGAGAGAGGGTGAACATAGGGGTGCAGTAACAGAGGAAGTAGGGGCTTGTAGCTCTTCAGATGAAGGCCCTTTCAGAAACTGAACTTGAAATTTCTGGTCCTGTTCCTGTGGCAAAAAAAGCC
>VYZQ01047359.1:34876-76817 GCA_013400655.1 Mystacornis crossleyi | reverse complement strand
ACTCATACTTTTTTTTCATATGCTAGATTCTGTCCTTTGAATGAAAGTGAGTATGTGTCTTCTGTCTAGTTAAATAAAAGCAGGAAGGAGCTAATTTTAAAAATCCAATCTTCATTTCATCAGTTTGTACAGAACTCTGTTTTCTTTTTAACTCGCCTTTTGTNACTCATACTTTTTTTTCATATGCTAGATTCTGTCCTTTGAATGAAAGTGAGTATGTGTCTTCTGTCTAGTTAAATAAAAGCAGGAAGGAGCTAATTTTAAAAATCCAATCTTCATTTCATCAGTTTGTACAGAACTCCGTTTTCTTTTTAACTCGCCTTTTGTTAATGAACAGTTGAAGCCTCAGTAGTCCTCATTTTGAGGAAACAAATCATCATTAAAAAGTGGAGATACTCCATCATACCTCATGCTGGCAAAACTTCTATCAACTGGAATGCTCATATATGATACTGTCGGAGTTTAGAAACTCAAGAAAATGGAAATGTGATAATATATTAGATCCTGGTCTGAGCCAACAAGGCAAAGAATGAAACATATCAGATACAAATCTGAAATAATGTACTTTGAGTTTTGCTGATACCAAATTAAGGCTTAGGGGTTATTACACCTGTGAGTTCAGACATATACAGAGCTATTATAAGTGGAAATATTTCACATATTGAAAATATTTAAAATCTGCTTGGATGGGCAAAGAACAGCTGTCCCTTTGTTAGAAACTTGAAATATTTTCATAAAATGAGAAAATGTAGATAAAAGCAAAAAATCACAAAATTACACATGGCAGAAACCAAGTGTGTGGTGCTGCAAAATTTGAAAGAAGAGTAAAACAGATGGTGACAGTTTTTCAGTTCTCACAGGTTTAAGGAAAAGCATAGATCTTGTGCTTGATATTATTATGGGTGTGTTTCAAAAAGGTGAAGGGTAGAGAGTGTCTATTTGCTGTAGGAGTGCTTTCATAAATCAATTAGATTAATCTTAGCTGGAGGAAGTCTAGCTGGTAGTTCTGTTATTCACATCAATGGCTAAATCTTTACCTAAATCTCTGAAGCATTTTTACGAAATTATGTCTTGTAGTAATCGAGTTAATTCTCAGTTGTATAAATAGAATGCTGTTTGTTTAGTTCACTTTGGTTTTATGGAATATGAATCCACATTCATGTTCCAAAAGCAAATAGAAAAGTTTTGCTGACCATGTAGATACTATTATTTGTCACATCACATCTTACAGGCCTCTGCTGTTAACTAAGAAATCTAATCTATTTGTTCTTTACTCACAAGGAATTTTTTCTATTTAGCCTTAGACCTTTTCTTTTTTGACAGTTTTCTTACAGATCCTAAGAAGTTCTATAACCTAAAGGACCTACTTTGTTTTTAATGACAGCACAACACCTTTTTCAATAATGTTCAGTAACCTGCTTAGAATTAGTTGCTCTCAGTGTGAGGTGGTAGCCAATGAACCAGCTATCAATATTTTTTTTGAGAAAACGGAGCAATTCGTGGTTGAATTCACCAGAGATACTCCTTTCTTTTGTAGATGGATGTTTCAAGTTCAGTCAGTAAAAACCAGATCATATCACATGAAACTTTGATTGAGATTGTACTGAATTTCAAGCTTTAGTGTAAATGACATAATCACATGTTTTTCAGTTTTCTTTTCTGTAATTATTTAATCTACATAAGGGACACAAAAGTGTGACCTCTGGAAGGTTATTTATGGTCATTAATCCAGGTGAGCTATTCAGATTCTCCCCTTTTGGTGTATATATAGAATTCCTGTCATTTTATCTGACACTGGCAATACAGTCATCTACATTTGGTCATTCCTACTGAGATTTCTGAGAGTCCCCTTCAGGTAATATAATCCTCATTCTTTTACCCCTTACATAGCTACTAAATGTTGTGTTACACCTCTCCAGTGTTGAACTGCAGGGCATTTCAATTTTAACCTAATTTCAGGATGAAGGTAGGTTATTTATTCCTACTATTTTCTTCATGAGCATTCAAACCCCATGACAGAATTTAAGAGGTGAAATCTCTCACTAGCTGCCAACTGCTATGGACTATATCAAAGACTCACTAAATTCCACGTATTTAGTTCTCTCACAAGTTTCTTCAATCTTTCATGAACTTCCTTGCAGTCAAAAGGAAGGGGAGGAAGTATGACAGTCTTTGAAGTTGGATACATTATTTTTCATAGACTCAGACTAATTCAGGGTGGAAGGAACCTCCAGAGGCCTCCAGTATAAAGATCTTTCCAAAGCAGGGTCAGCCTTCAGATCAGAACAGGTTATTTGGGATTTATCCAGTCAGGTCTTGAAAACCAACAAGGATGAAGACTGCATGACTTCTCCACCTCTTGATTTAGAAACCTGCTTCTACTTCACTTAGTAATATCAGAAAGAAACTGATGGAAGAGGTAATTAAAACTGCACATTCTTGAACCTAAATCCTTTATGAACACTGTGAACCTTTCCAGGGAGGACACTGACTGGCATATGCAGAGAATGTGAGTTGAGTGCATAGTTTTACTCCATGAAGAGAGAAAATCTTCAAGCACATGGGATGCACACACAACCTAGATATTACAGAAGATACAAGTAGATTTTTAATCATTTTTTCATACTTGGAAATTATTTTTATAATAGCAGCTTCTTACTCAACTTTCATCCTTCAAGTAGTTTTATTTTGACATTTGTAGATAAGGAAATTGAAGAAATCTAGAAGTGGTTTCATGGACAATATCGACAAGTAGCAATTAAATTGTGGGATTTTTCCATTTTTCCTCAATTGTCTACACCTTTGAGTTTCTTGAACCAGCTTTTATGTTAGTTATGCCTTGTGCTGTCACTGACCAGAAGACTTTGAAGGTTTCTCTACCCTCATTTCTATGTTGCTCTGAATTTTCTGCATATAAAAACAGTTGAAGTAGCACTGGTACAGACTGAGAAAGTTGTATTTATGAGATCAGTGTCAAGGATGCTTCTATAGCTCTGCTGGTCATTGCTTGATGAATGGTAAGAGAGAAGCCCAGCACACGTCTGAATCCAAACCACGGTGGGTGTGTTCCTTGCAAAAGTCCTTCAATTTCCCCTGTGAGCTAGTTCTAAGTACTTGGATTATGAAATGAGTGTTTCAGTTAATTCTCTTAGCTAGGCATACGTGTAACAGGAAAACCCTGAAGTTAAGGTGCTGCTAAACAGCACCCTGCTGTTTGAACATGCTTGCTAATGGGAAATTTTTTTCAGAAAAATTGATGTGTAATCAAAACAGAATTTTGCTTACATAATATGTTTGAATTTAAACTGCTTAACTAAAGAGGTTTTATCTTTTAAATTCTCTAAAACAGTGTTTTAGTGAATTTAGAGTATTTATCTAGAGGAAGTAAATATAACAAATTCCAGAAGCCCTCAGTTCTGAATATATCCAGTAACTTGCAGTGCACCTGGACCTGCCAAGTCTTCCCCTTGACCCTGTTGAACCCTCTCTGCCCTGCATCTGGCTGGCAGCGGTCAGCGCAAGGGCGGAGCGGTGCCCTTGCTCCTCTGCAGTCTTTGGAGCATTCAACAAGCTGCCTCTGAAGAGCAGAGCTTTTATTGCACGCTGTGAACTGGGGACAAGCACACAGCCGAGAGCTGCTGGAAGGCGTGCTCTGCACGGTGACCCTGTGCTTGTCTTTCTCACCTGCCATGTGAATCTGTGCATCTCGCGCATCTCCAGGCGTGTGACCCCAAAATAGCAGTGTCTTACCTAAGAAACTTGTTTACCTCCTGGATTAAGTTAGCCCATGAGTTTTACTTGCTGTAAAAGCAGTTTAAAATAGCCTGTCTGAGGTCTGAAGCAGGGTTATGAGTCTATCAGGTTGCCTCAGGGACTGAGGGCTTGCGCTGCCGTGCGCAAGGCGATACACCCTGTGGTGCCTGCCCCCAGCTACATCCTGCCTCTGAGCAAAATGAGCAAAGCTGACAGTGGGGGACATCCCTTAGGTGGGAAAGGCTTTATGGTTTGTGCCCATCTGTATCAAATATCAGCCACTGCCTGAATTAGTCATGGAAAGATAAGCACAGATCTAATTTTACCACTCAACGTTCTGAACGTTACAGACACAAACAGCATGAAGAATATATTTGATGATGCATACAGTTGTCAAGTGAATGTGTCAATGTCTTTTCTGGTGGCTATAAAAATATATAGTCTGTTTAATGATGCAGATATTCAAATTTTTTTGAACTGATCTTAAAAAAGAAGATAGAAAAGGCACTGCCTTGTAATCAGCAATCCCTGGGTGCTGTATTGTTATACCCATGGTAGTAGCTCATAGGATTAATTTCTCCTTTTGATAACTTTTATTCTTGATGAAGTTTTAATGAATGTATAATTCTAATTCTTAATTTTCTTAAACTGGGGAAAAGAGTTTGGAGTGATGTTGAATGTATCACTGATTTTAGGAAGCCACAAAAAGACCCAAATGTACTTGTATAGGATCTTAAATATTTTTACCCATGTGAGAAGTTTGTGCTTGTTAAAATTTGTGAAGACAAAGTTTAAAATACTTAACTTAGCTGTCAAAACTAAAACTTACTTAATTACTTCCATGGAAAGTTATTGCTCTATTTTCAAGTCATGGATCAACCACAAAGGCCATTGAACAGGAAATCACAATGCCAGCTCTTATCACAAAACATTTATCAGAAACCAAAGATGATTTTGTCACTAGTAAATATAGATGCCATCCGAGCAGTAGCTCTTTCAATAACTGTCTCATCAATTGAGAGACTAGCTATAATGTTTCATTTAAATTGCATACAATCTTCTACGATACTTCAACCAAATTCAACAAAACACAAAATTCTAAATTCAAACAAAACACAATCATGTTCTATAATATAAACAAAGTTATTTATTCCTACAGTTTGTCTCACAATTTCACCCATATAAAGTCAGGAAAGGAAAGATTATGATATGATAAATAATATGCCAAGTGATTACAGGGGACAGGAAAGACAGGACTCAGAGTTTGGGAGATTTTGGATGAAATAAGCTCTAGGAAAGATGTTTCTTTATATTACACATATAATTAGAACTGCTGCTGAATGAGACAGTTACAGGTAGTCTGTAAGCTGTGCAAAAGATAATATTTCACACTGAAATATTGGTATAATTTTAAATTTCCATTCCAGATGGTAATTCATAATGAGATCCTTTTCCTTACACAGACATATATATATGCATTCTACATTATTTCCAAATGTGCAGAGAATTAGTCAAACTAATTTCTTATTTGTCCTGTGTTTCCCCAGCTGCCACTACACAAATTATAAAAATAATCTTGGAATACTTCACAGTTTCATATGTTTCTCAGGAAGGGTTAGAAAGTGTGGAATCCAGAATGCTAAGGAAAGTGTGGGCTTCCTTCTTCTGTCAATAAAGATGTGAAATTTAGGTGATGACTGAGCTCATATAACTGCTATTGTTGTCTTATTCCTATAATGTTTACTTTAGAAGTCCTTCTCTAAATCAAATTTGGAAAAAAAAAAGATATTCTGGTTTAACATGTTTTCCTTTTGCAACATTTCACTTTTTTGATTATTCCATTTATGGGCATGTTGTGAAAAAAATTTCCTAGAAAATGTTTAAATTGGAATAATCAAGCCATTCCTTATCTAAAAGATTACAGAGGTGGAAGCGTTTGGAGTTCATTTGCAGACATTCAAGAGCCTATTTTGCCAGTTTATGTTTCCTTGTCTTTTGAGACAAGTGGAAAATTCTGCCCAAGGGTCAAAATTTTTGCTCAAGGTGGACGGATTCCTCTGCCATTCTGGCAATGCCCCACCAAGAAAAAACGGAGTTTCAAAACTGCATGAAGTGCAAACTGCCAGTGCCACACAACACTGCCACAACACACTCAGCAAGCTGCAGGGTGAGCCAGACCAGGACCAACCCATCTGGCAAAGTGAAGAGATGGATTTTCCCTGAACAGCTCCACACCAATGGTAATAATGCTGGACCAAGAAAGACAGTGGGAATGCCTGACAGTGGTGGGGAAAAGTTGTTTCCATCCCTCCTTACAGCAGCATGAGAGGAAAGGTCAAAGAAAAACAATCCTGAAAGTGCAACTCTCTAGGACAATATTGCTCTCTTGTGCCAAGAATGACAGAGTTGAGCTGATGCTTCAGATCTCCATCTTCCCTTATCCCTGCTCCTTTCCCCAGCATGGTACTTGATTACAGACAGCCAAGTGGGGATTTGGGGGTAAAAGCAGAGCTGCTGGACATGCTCAGTTAGCACAAGAGAGCTCACGAGTCTCTGCAGTGTGTGAGTGACCATGCACGTGGGCATGGCAGATCAGCGGGGTCTGGCACACAGGTTAAACCACCTATGTTTCAAATTAAATTACTTCTGTCAAATTTGGAGTCCCTGAAGCAATTAGGCACCTTGTAGATGCAAATCTTCCTTCTCATTTTTACTGCTGCTTTAAAGAATGAAGCACATAATCTTGAAAACCAGACCCATGTCAACACTTAACACATGAAAACAAAAGCACAATAAATGGGAACCCAGAGAGCCTCTTTAGTATGCATATTTTCTCAGGGAAGCAAAAAGCTGTAGCTAAAAATCATTTTCCTTTATGTATTATATGGTTTTCATTGGTTTTGTAATGATTTAAGTGACTTAGTCCTCTTACCCAAATGGGGAAAACTTTAAAATTGCAGATTTCCTTTGGGTACAAAATGTAATTATTTCCTTTCCTTATTTTCCAGAGACATCAAACCTGACAACATACTACTGGATGAACATGGTAAGTGAGTATTGACTGCTTTCTCTCAGAATCTCTAATTCCTGAGATCTCCGTGGCATGCTCATGACATGCTTTATAAATCAACCTCCAATGTGAATTCCTACCTAAACATGGACTTTCTCAGAAAGCTCCCTAAAAACACCTTGTGGATTTTGTAGTTTTCCCTCCTATTGCCAAAGAAATGTGAGGATCAGAAACTTTCAAGGTCAGAAAGCAAAAGAATTTAATATGAATTGAGACCAGCAGGGACGCTTGATAAAAAGATCTTAGTATTTTATTGATGGGATTCTGTGAATCCCCATAACCTCTTTTTAGGTGCCTACCAGTAGAACAGTACCAAGCACTTTATTTTCTCTTTTAGAACTTCTGAAGGGCTAAGAAATTTCACATAAAAAATTATTTCTCATGTAGATATCTAAAATTACTTTCCTAAATCAAGATAGGGATTTTGGAAATTTGACTGCAAAATTTGTGTGCCTCTACATGTAGTTCTGACTTAAATAGCACAAAAAAGAGTAGACAACAATAAAAACTTTGAACTTTTACTTCCAATTCCATGTTTTCAAAGATAAAAGGCATGGTATTAAAAAAAGCAGTTATTTCTTTAAACTTAAATTTTAAGCATATACTCTCTCTAAGAAGTATTTAGCTAAAATGTCATGTATCTTCTTGCAATTGTTCATAGGGAAAACATGAGAAACATAGGTAAAGAGGAATATACATAGAGGAAAAAGACTAAATGGAAAATGGAGATGTGTGTTTGCTACTGTGGGAAAGTCTCCTGCTTTGTTTACTTCAAAAATTGATTAAAAGCAGATAATCTCTGAGAAACGATAATATTGAAATTATGCCAACTATGGCATTATGTTTCAAAATCCATTGCAGAGCTGCTGGGTATACAATTTAAAGTTGATTAAAGAGGTAACATTCTGCATAGCTGAAGTTTGTTCCTGGGAACAGGAAAACTAATAAAGCTAAGCAATATTAAACCATCCAGCGTTTTAAACCATTTAGAATTTCAGTAATTTAATGTTTCAGACCCATAAGTGTTAGTGTTCCCAAGACTCTAGCATCAACAAACAAGCATGAAACAGAAATATCTTGTCTTTAAGTCCTGGTGAGTTAAAGATGCAACAGCAACAAAAAATGGGTATGAGCATGTTAAATCTCTGATTGACAGCCTTTGAAGCAAAGTCACCTTTATCTCTCCTTGCCCCTCATCAAGGTCAGTTAGTGCACAAAACCAGCCTCTTGCAGGAGCTTTCCCATGGAGACTCAAGCAGCACAGAGAAGAACCTACACCAGAGTGAGCACTACAATGTAAAATGAAGGGAGTTTTTTTGTGATTATGAGCTATTCAGCAACAAAGTTATCTGTTGGAATGACAGCTTGGAAATTTCGGGATGGATGACCTCTTTTCTGCAAAGCAACAGAGTACTGCTCCCTCATAGCACACCTGCAGACAAGTGGTGAAACAACAGACCTCTCTAGACATGCACACAAATCCAAGTCAGCAGAAGTAATCAATTCATGGGTTCAAACAAGTTCAAAGACCTCTCGTGGTTTGGAGAAGGAATTCTCTGGAGCTGGGGAAGGGTCTATACACTTCAACTCACTAAATGTGGTGATATCAGCAGGACAAGTGTCTGTACCATTCTAACTACCTCAGGTTTGCCTTACTGAAGTTCTTTTGCAAGAAGTAAACTACTCTTAAAGTCCCTAACAGCTCTGATTAAGATGCAATGTAGTAACATCATTTTAACAAACTCATCACATTTCACTTAATGGAAAAATGTGCTGAATATATGCACCACAAATATGTTTGGCTGTAGAGTAAGCATAAAAAATTCACCTAATATGAGCTTTACCAAGTGCACAGGAAGAAACTTTATCTTAGCCTGTGGCCTCTAAGATGGCACAACAGTTTCTTATATGCTTGACTTTACCCCTAGGTCTTTCTTACAGTTCATTAAACAAATTATGCTTACACAAAGTATCATGTAATTGGATATGCACAGCATTTCTGACTGAGACTTTGTCTCACTGACTTAGATTTCTTTGGCCTCACTGAAGAAACCTGCTCTGACTGAAGACAAAATTTAGTGTTACGCCATTCACATCACCTTACGTCTTCAAGCAGTTAAACTGACTGACCTTCAGAACATATACCAAGAATATATGTTATAGATATTTGCACTCATTAAAACTAGTTTCACTATAATTTAGCTGCATGGCTTAGGGAACATACCTCAAGAATACAGAAGTAATGAAAACAGAAGATTTTTCTTAAAAGTGATCAATCTAATTTACAAACAATAAAAAATAAACCAACACAAAAACATATACAACATATTCAAAATTACTCTGGCAGAGGAAGTCTGAATTTTCCACATGATCTTCATCAAAGCCACATCTCAGCACTGCTGAGCACAGGTTGTGATGCATCAGTGGAAATAAATGTTTGATGATCGTGAAAAGCATAGTGGTAACATGAGAATGGGATAACCAGCTGTTAAAAATAGTGTTCAGCCCCTACCAAAGGATGATTGCATGGTCTCCTGGAGAGATCCCATATCCCGCTTCTGAGGAGAGAAAATAGGGACTGTTACAGGGTTCTTTCTCTGAACCAGAATCAGACCCTCTAAGGAAATTAATTTGATCAATAAAGCTCTTTTTAAAATGTTTCCTTCTCAGCTTTCCCAAAGGTCTTCCTCTTGTGACTCACACTAATCTCTAAATTTAGTAGTAGCACTCTGTTCTGCTAACACATATCTGAAACAGAATTTTTCCAGTGACAGCTGAAGGGGCTACCTAGTGTTCTAGGAGAACTATTACTTTTGTATTGTACAGAGAAAAGCATTATAGAATTCTCTTAATGACAGAATTCTCCTTCCTCTTCTATTCCTTTCATTTTAATGGTTTAGAACAATATAACTGAAGTGACAGGATTTAGATCTGGAATCTGCTAAGTCTGGTCCATGTTGCATTTTTTTTCTGAAATACCAAAGAAATTAAAGATATCTTTAAAAGTTTGCATGATCTATTAACTATGATGTCTAAAGAGACATAGAAACTCAAATGCAGAAAAAAAAAAGCAGTGGCAAACAGATTAGTAAACTGACTTTTTAAAGGGATGATAACATTATTTCTGTAGCTATTTGGTAGCACCACTGAAATTAGTATTTTGGGTGGTTCTGCAGAAATTACAAGCTCTACTTCTGCATCCAGTGTGAACGCTAGGCAGCGGGGGATATTGGATTTTTTTTAAGAGTGAAAGCACTGCTTGGTCATTACAATTTTATTCACACNTCCCAAAGGTCTTCCTCTTGTGACTCACACTAATCTCTAAATTTAGTAGTAGCACTCTGTTCTGCTAACACATATCTGAAACAGAATTTTTCCAGTGACAGCTGAAGGGGCTACCTAGTGTTCTAGGAGAACTATTACTTTTGTATTGTACAGAGAAAAGCATTATAGAATTCTCTTAATGACAGAATTCTCCTTCCTCTTCTATTCCTTTCATTTTAATGGTTTAGAACAATATAACTGAAGTGACAGGATTTAGATCTGGAATCTGCTAAGTCTGGTCCATGTTGCATTTTTTTTCTGAAATACCAAAGAAATTAAAGATATCTTTAAAAGTTTGCATGATCTATTAACTATGATGTCTAAAGAGACATAGAAACTCAAATGCAGAAAAAAAAAAGCAGTGGCAAACAGATTAGTAAACTGACTTTTTAAAGGGATGATAACATTATTTCTGTAGCTATTTGGTAGCACCACTGAAATTAGTATTTTGGGTGGTTCTGCAGAAATTACAAGCTCTACTTCTGCATCCAGGCTTAGCCTTGTACTGAGCAACCACACCATCATTAAAATCTGTTTACAAAAATCTGCAGGGGATGGAATTCCTCTCAGGCAAGTTTTCCACAACACTATTTCATGAGATGCAGCAAGATCCTTGCTTGGTTTACTGAGGAAGAACTCCCTGCTAGGTCAGATCCAAGACCTTGGCCACCATTTTGTTGCAACTTGTGACAAGAGGAAACATTATTTGTGGAACCTGCCTTTTGCCACTTGGCCACCAAATGCTTCAGTGCTGCCTATCACCCACAGTTTTTTTGTGGTAGGATATTACAGCATCTTTTCATATTCCATTTAGAATATGAAGGAATTCTTGTTAATGAGTTTTTGCTGCCTCTTTGAAGCTGCAGCTGATATTGGCCTCTACAACCTCCTGGAGCAACAAATTGTAGAAGTTCACCATCCTTCATGAAAGAAAAGTGTTTTCTTTAATATGTTTTAAAACATTCTTCTTTCAAAAAACCCCAAATAACCCAAACATTTAGAATTCCAGGATTTGAAGAATAATAACTTACAGTCACAATATTCAAGATATTCAAAAACTTCTTCAGCACCCTCCTGTCAGCAAAAGACCCTCAGCATTTTTAATGTCTCCCTACTAGGGAGATGTTTTGCCCCTCTCTCTCGCCATAGATAGAGTTACAGATGTGCAGGCTTTCAGTTTCAGGGCAGAAGAGCAACCACAGTGGATCAAAGACCCGTCTAATTGAGTTTCTTTTCTCCAGGAGTCTCTAAAAAGTGAATGACAGAGCAGGATATAAAAAGAGACTAGTTTTTGTGGTACTTTCCCCATGTACTCACGCAAGCTTCAGCTTTTGTGACTGAGGCATTTCCTGGCTCATGGTTTCCACACATTTAACAGCTTTCGGTGACCTTTAGCAAGATCTTTTCTGGTGCTTCCTTGAGTGAAGAGAACTTTTAGCATCTTTAACATCTTGTGTTAGGGTCCTTAGTTTAAAGATAGATTATGTGAAGACTCACTACCTTGTTAATTTTTGAAGGTGCTATCTGCTAGTTTCACCCAATGATTACTCTATCTAGTCTTGAAACTGTCTCCTGATAGCTCTCCATACTGAAATCACAGATCTAATATTTCAGTCTTAGACTTAACCGGACTATTTACATGTTATTAGGTTTTGGGGGTTTTCTTAGATTTTTGCATCTGATTGTGACAATTTTACTCAGTAAAATCATTTTGCTTATGACTAAGCAAAACTAATTGAAACTGGCATTCATTTGAGCCTTATTATATATTATTATATTGGTTTGTGATCATCAAAGTTTTCCGTAAAACTCTATTTCCTTGAATACATTTCACCTTTCATTTGAAAACTCTCAGCAAAATTGAAAGATGTAGCCAATGAGCAATCTTGGTATTAAAACCAAAAATGGGATGAAAAAACCTACCCACAACTAAATAATTAGAATCCCAGTATTGACTTCTGACTACCAGAATTGACAATATTATTGTTGTATGCTGATGTCTGTGAGACAATTTGCAGGAACTATATCTTGTTTAACCCTCCAGCGCTGATTAAGAAGACAAAAGGTTCCAGCATAATTCATCCACCTGAAGTTGTCTAGACTTTGAAAGTGTATCTAAAATTTTTACATGCCCACATGGCCATTCAACAGCCTAATTTTTGAAATGCACGTCTTTGCTGAACCCATATACAGCCATGCAATTTCTACCAATCTCCCTAATGATAAGTGTCAGACTGCCAAGTCATGCCAAGTTCAGGTGGGTACAAGCTTAGGCTCTCATATGTAGTACAGATGAACCCAGAGGTTCAAAGAGAGGCTTTTTAAATTCTTCATAGGGTTTGACTTTCTGAGAGCAAATCAGATTGACTGTACTTCAAAAAGTTACTGTTCTGAGATTTACAATCAGCTCTGGTGCATGCTGAGTTGATGGCATTAACTCCAGTATAATATTTCTTCTCTCTGACATCACATTCCTTCCCTTGGTTTCAGACTCTGAGAAATTCAATGAGGTTTGAAGTCATGCACATTTTCCTCTGCTGAATGTTAGTCAGCTAGCCCCAGCCAACTTTCAGGACTTGTTTTACTTGTCATCATGATTTGCTCAAAAATTAAATGCAAACATAGATCATTTGCTGTTTACCTCAGAATCTGCAGTTTCAGGCTATGTTGAAAAGTGAGACATAAAAGTCACATCGCATAAAGCTTTCCAAAGTCAGACACTGTTCTGTAGGTAGTTAAAGCCTTAAATGGAAGCTGACTGAAGCAATGTAATTTTGAAACAATTTCCACTGAGATACTTTCTTCTTCAAATGTATGTGTTGGTGTATGTAAAATCCGCAGTCTGAGATTATTTGAAAAAGCCACTCTGCAGAGAGTCAAACGAATGTGATCATTTGCTTCTTCTACCATCATCTTATTATATATGGGGTCATGCAGCTCCAAGAATTAAGCAATGAGCTCTTTCCATGGAATACTTGAATTTAGTTAGGTCTGCTGAATATGTTGTGCACTGCTCTGCTTCACTGTTCATAAGAGCTAAATTCAAGTGACACTGACATTCTGCTTAGTTCAATATTATACCAGGGTACAGACTTGGTTTTGACATTTAGTTGTTCACAGTCATATCCAGAAAGGGTGAAGGTGTGAAGCTCAGATGAGAAAAACTCCTCATGAACAGAAATTTTGCAAGCAGTAAGAAGTAGGTGGAATCCCAGCACATTCACTGCAGGAATAGCAACCTTCCCTTTTCCTATGGGCAAGAGTTGCAGCAGAAACTTGTCTTAGAGGCTGATTAGAAAAACTCCTATAGAGAATTGGGGCCTAATTGTCTCTTGAAATATTCACATCAGGAATGAAAAACTTAAAAAAACCAAAACAAACCAAAACAAACCAAAACAAACCAAACAAAAAATCGTCAAAACCAAAACCCACAAGTCCTTACACTTACAAGACCTGAAATCATTCAGTGGTGTGCACAGGCAGGCAGAGCTCCACCTCGACATCCCTCCAGCTCTCCTCCACCGCCCACAGGCACAGGGAAGTCATCCTTGCTTTGGCCCTGTCCACACACAGCCCCTCTCCATTCCCCCAGCTCCCACCAGGCGCCTCCCCTGCCTGCAGAGCACCTTCCTTTCCCTCCAGCACCAATTAGCAGCCCCTCAAGCACCAGGCAAAGGCAGCCTGCAGACAACCTGAGGGTTGTGGAGTGGTCCTGTGATGGGGAAAAGCAAAGGGGCAGCTTTTCCAGTGGTAAACTGTGCCCTACCTCATGTACAGGAGTTGCCTGTTGCTGTATGGGCAGCAGGATACAGAGGAACTACACAGAACCTGCCTTCTCAATCCATCTCTTACATTCCAGAAAGGCATTTTTAACAAAAAACCCACAATGTATACAACACTTCAGGTGTGCTATTTTGGTTTTGTTAAACGAAAAGAAATCTAATAAAAGGGAGAGAAAACAATGCACTGCAGGAGAGGCAATTTTCATTGCAAATCACCTATTTGGATTAGTCTGAACAGATATGATGCAACAGATGCTTTGCAATGGGCAGTCGTGCTGGCTGATGGAGGAAGAACAGTCTCAACAAAATATCATGCTGCTTCAACAATCTAATAATAGGGAGCGTCATTTACAGTGCTGTCATTTAAGTGACAGAACTTTATATATATTATATTTAGATCTAGATCTAGATTTAGATTATCTGTCAAAAAAAGAGAAAGTATTAGTCTACTAAGATTTTTACAAAATTTCATTCTATAGTGTACATAGAATTGCTTTAAACTACTGCCACGAGGTGGATTTACGATTTTCAGTTATCATTTTCAAGAAACCTTCTGCCACAGTGTTTTATGATGGCAGAAATAAACCGCAAATATGCTACACTCCAGCCACGAGGAAGTAGGAATACCACCTTCGAATTGTTATAGCAAGCTGGATGTGAACACTAATTCTTGTTATGGCAGCCTAACATTTCCCACCTCTTAAAAAGGGATGGCTTTTACTGGCTCACAGTTTTTCTCCACCATGTGTAGAGGGCATCCTGGTCTGGGCATCTTAGGAAAAAAGTGTCAATAAAACGCAAGCAGATTTTTCAAAAAAATTGTGGCAAAGTACGCAAACCATATAATTGAAAACTTCTACTTTGTGTCCCATTTGGACAAACAGCTTTAAGTTTAGCAGCAGGAAGTGCCTTCTTCCTTTTCCACTTCAAAATCAGCTCAGATCTGGCCAAATCAAGGTCCTCTGAGAATTTCAGTTCACACATGTATAGCTGCACAGTTAGAGGTTGGCAGATACATTTCCTGTGGACTTTGAGCAGGATGTAGGTTAGATTGTTGGAGCAGCACAATATTTTGTTAAGACTGCTCTTCCTCCATCAGGCACCAGGGTAACATCCATCAGTCATTTGTTAGACTCTTTTCATCTTTGGCAGCAAACGTGATAAAAACCTCCCTTGCTTAACAACTGCATCATGCCCAAACCCTGATACATTCTGCGGATTGAACGAGACTGAGACCTTGATAAAAAAACCCACAAAAATTTGTCACTCCGGAGTCTAGTTCAACACATGATGTATTAATCCTGATCTGAGTGCAAAGCTAAGCTGGGAAAGTGACTGTCTACCCCTGGCCCCCATGGCGTTGCCAGATGTAATCACAGAGAGGATAGTATCTGCATCACTCCACAACACTAGTCCTTGAGCAAAGAAGCAAAACCTAACAGAAGAGCTGTCAAATTAAAACCGCAGGTTTTTAAACTGCATTTCTATTCAGTTTAGCTGCCTATGACAAACCAGGATTAACAACTATTATTTCACTGTGGTGGAGTAATTAAACCTATGCTTATCATAAACTATCCCAGGAAAAAAAATAATAGAAGGTTTGGGCCATTCAGCCAGAGAAGTTCAGTTTAAATCATCTGTCTGGCTGGTCAGGCAGCACATTCTCAGGCTGACTTCTGCCACTTACTGTTCATCTTGCCACCTGCTCTCAAATAAGGGACCATTTCAGACCTGCTCCTGTTACATGCACATCTTCTGCTATTATGGATCTAATTTTATAGTTATTATGTGATAAAAATACAATTTTTCTTCTCACCTTTCTTTGCCCTGAGAAGACTCAAAAAAAAAAAAAAAAAAAAAAAGACTGATGGTAACCTCTAGTGGATGCAATTGTAGACTGTCACAAGTACCTGAGATGTGAGGGGTGATGGTAGCTGGAGATAAGGAGGAGCAAATTTCACACATATCTTCACGTTCTGCTTCTGCATGTTACTTACTGTTCTGAGAAGACAGAGAGAATCATAGAATAACAGAATGGTTAAGGTTGGAAGGGACCTTCATGATCATCTTGTTCCAAGCTACATGCCGTGGGCAGGGACACCTTCCGTTAGACCAGGCTGGTCAGAGCCCCATCCAACCTGGCCTTGAACACTGCCAGGCACAACCTCCCTGGACAACCCATGCCGGTGTCTCACCACACTCCAGGCGGAGTCTCTGGAGGGCAGAGGAGGGAGGGGAGGAAGGACCTCCCTCAGCCTGCTGGCTGTGCCTCTTTTGATGGAGCCCAGCACGGGCTTGGCTGCAAACGTGCACTGCTGTGGCATGTCCAGCTTTTCATCCACAAGAACCCCCAAGTTCTTCCCCACAGGGCTGCTCTTACTCTCCCAGTCTCTGCTCATGTCTGAGATTGCCCCCACCCAAGTGCAGTAGCTTACACTTAGACTTGCTGAACTTCATGAGGCTCTTGTGGGCCCACTTTGTTCATGGCAGGGCAAGATTCAGGAGTGAACAGCAAAAACAGTTCAGCGCTGCAAACAGGTAGTGGGTGCAACCACATAATAAGAGGAGTATTCCACCACTTTGCTTCCAATTTGATTTTTCTAGTTAAGAGTAATGTTTAATATTAAGTTTCTATTAATGTTACAGATCTTTCCAAATGTGTTTCTTTCCATTATCCTTTAAATGTTAAATAAAAAGAGGACTATTTGTATGATGTGGTATTTTAACTTCTGTTTTTACTTTGTGTAATTGCAGGACATGTTCATATCACTGACTTTAATATAGCAACCATAGTGAAAGGCTCAGAAAAAGCTTCTTCTATGGCTGGCACAAAACCCTATATGGGTAAGTTTTCAAGACATTTAAAAATGTAAGAAAAGATACACATTAATGCTGACTAATGGTGTAGCAAAAGGATTTTAAATTATAAAATCGTAAAGTAGATGTGATCAACTTTTTTTGACAGTATGTATGTGTATTAGCAGTGGAAAACTTGGGAGATGGAGGATGTTGTTTGGATGCTATTTTAAACAGTAGCTTGATCTCTACACTGCTTCTACTCAGGTTCTGTTTCACTCTGTGAAGCAAATTCAGAAGAATTTCAACCATGTTACTTTCTGTAAATCCCCACATCATGAGACAAGAATATATTATATATTTGCACCACTGTGGCTATGGCCTAGCAGAGAACACAAAATGTCATTTAAAGGCACGTCGTTAATTGCTTTGCTATGTTGAGTTCCTCAAAAATGTGTCTGTTTAAAATTAGAGTTCTTTGTAACTAACTGCTGAAGTTCTTGCCCTATGGCTTTTAGAGCCATGTTATATATTGTAATAATATATTTAAAATGTATGATTGATTGAAGGCTGGGAGAGTAAAATTCAGTTCATTTGTCTTCATGTGTCAAAAAGGTAAACTCAGACTTTCCCGGAAGCCAAAAGACAGAAGGCATCTCCTGAAGGTCATTTGTCCCACCAAAGTTAGTCTAGCTTCCATGACTAAGTATATGTGTGATTTATCCTATTTGTGGTTTCCTACATATGTGCTGTTTTAGTTTTTTCTGTATACGGAATTGTCATTGCTTGGGCAGATGACTAGACGAAATGTACTTGGATTCAGGAAACCATATACTAAGAGATAGGTGTATCTCCAAGAGTCTTTAGCAGACATGCTCAGAGCACATCTAACACGTGCAATGGTGAAATATTGGTAAATTATCATGTTCTGAAACTGTCGTTTGGGGAACCAAAGGCCACAGTGTTGCCACACCTCTGCATTTTAGCATTGGAGTAAAAGCATGTGCCCAAGAAATAGGAATTGACACTGATGTTTTTCACAGCACAAAGAGCACTGTACTACCCTGCACATGAAGCAGGCAGGCATCTGCAGGGTGCCTCTACACCAGCTGTGAGACTGTGGCAGAGCAGTCCCAGGCACTGGATGAGAGTAGTTTTTTCACACATGATGTGTTTTTTGTTGTGTATCAACAGTTAGCAGGAGCTGGAGTCTCCTGCCCCTGACAAGCTAGTTCAGTGACTCTGCTTAGATGAAATGAGCAGCACGGCACAGGCATGGGATATAGAGCATTAGGTCAAGGGAAAGATGGGAGATGGGGAAAAGATTTTACCTTTTCACACTAATGGATCTGGTCTTGGTTCACCTCAGCTCATGCAGTTGTTCCACTCCTGAGGCCTCCTCCCCACACATCAGATCTCCACCATATCCAACAACTTCACAAGAAGAAACAGTACCAAAAAATGCTCTCCTTTCCTTTTTGAAGGCTATCACACTATCCACCCGCTTACTTTCTCTTCGGCGTGCCTTCCTCATCTCTTGGAAATGCAAAGATGCCACAAAAGCCACAAGTGTAGTCTTTGCCATTCGGAAAGAGCCAGAAGAGCCATCCCTGTTTTTGCTTGGAGCTATACAAAGACAGCAAAAATTTTAGAGCTGTAAAAATCCTCTGTTTCAGATGAAAAGCTATGGGTAAGGATTCTCTGTGGCACAGCTTGGATATCAAACCTCCAACAAACCAAATATTAAGCAGATATGGCCAGACATTCATTGGTACTGCTTTCCTCTTTTAGTTTACGCTTTTTGTTTTGTGAAGAATTGTAATTTTAGTGAAATGCTACAAGGACTTTTCAGTTGCAGTGATTTCTGGTTGTAAGGCTGTATCAAAGGCTTTCCATGCGGCTTCTCCTGAGACATTTAGACTAAGAGAGAAATAGAAAAAAAAAACAGAAATGGGGAGGTTGGCTATATGGTTGGTAGGCTTTTATTACCAGGAATTCAAACCACACTTTAACTTTGGTGTAACAAGCCAAAGTCACCTTCAAGCATGGTACTTGCTGAGTACCAGAACCAATGAAACTTAGCAGTTTCTGTATGACATGCCTTATGCTATGCTAATTTTCACAATGATGACAGTATGAGATGTGATGAAAGCTTTTTCCTCTCTTGAAGGTTTATAAAGTCTTACTCTCATGTGGATCCTGTTATGTTTAATCAGATATGAGGGCACTCTCCAACCTTTCCCTCAGTAGAGGTATTTATAGGATTTCTCACTACTTCCTATGGCCCATTTAATGAAATAAACAGAAAAACGTTATCTCTAAAACCTCCATTCCTCTTTGAAATCTGATTGAAATAGGCTGAGAAATTGCTAGGCAGTGATTTGTTCACATGCAGCATGACAGAATAAAAATGGTTTCCAGGAAAAAAAACAGAGTGAATTGATATTGTGTTGTAAAAATGCCCTAGCTGCTCTGATTAAGATGCCTATCTTGTAATGATAAGCACGGTATGAGTCAGCTCCTGCAGCCTTTGCTTAATCCCACTTCACATTAGCCTTTAGCCCCTAAGTCTTTCTCAGCCTGAAATATTCCCTGCCTATTTCCCTACTTATTAAATGCTTATGCAGAATGCACTGTACTTGAACCTGAATGTTTCTCTAAAAACCCTGTCAGTTTCTGTGTCCCCCCTTCCCAGCCAGTTCATTCAGACAACTGAAATACTTACCACACACAGAAACAAAGACAGGGACAGCAGTTTATGTGAAAGGAACAAGGCCAACAGACTGGGAAGGCAAGATACTTCCAGGTGCTTCTGCAACTTTTTTTCTCAAAGACACAGATCTGAAATGCTGAGGTGAAATCAACTTCTTAGAGCTTGGGAATCCTCTGAGTTTCTGTCTTGTACTGTTCAGGTGGCTGTGAGTGTGGAAGGCAATGTGTGTTTTCAGCTGATTTGGAAAACCTGCGTGTCACCCGTGCCTGATTTTACCTTCACAAATCCACTGCTCAAACCTTCTGCAACACCTGTGATTGAGGGTGTTGTCAAGGCTTTATTGTAGGAATAACTCTTTGAAAACTCCTAGGGTTTCAGGCAGTCATCCTATCCTGGCAAGCAATGCAAAATGTCCTTTGAGACCAGGCTGGCCTTTGGCAGGCACAGCTGCGGCCAACAAATGAGCACCAGCACTTGTGGAGGACCCTCTCCCTTCTGCACTGGGATGTGGACCAGGAAAGCCAGTGCAGGGCACGATATGGTCCCTGGCTGCAGCCTGTGCTGGGCGATTAGGCTGTGGCACTTTCCTCCTGCAGAAGGATATAACTTTGGCCCCTTGTGTGAAAGGGAAGTGTGTGTTTGCCTGGCTGGAAGCACCTGTGTAAGTCCTTGCTACTTTCAACACTTCCATCTTTATGAGTGCAAAAAAAAAAAAGAAAAAAGGACATTTCTTAAACTGCTCCTTTATGAACAAGGCTGCAGGAAATACCTATCTGTCTTAAAGAATATGCTCTGTGCTGGGCACCCAACTGCAGTGATGGCTCTCTACACTGGAACAGGGTGCTCAGCTACAAACCCAGAAGTTAAATAGTAAAACACATCTAGAAGACATGACAGGTGTCACCTTTGTTTATTCCTCACTTAGGAGGAATGTGTGTTTGAGTCCTACAGCATATGCTTTTTCCTTACTGAAATATTTTGGAATAATCCATTTCCACAGATCTGTGTATTATTTCTGAATGTTGCAAAAACTTTCCATTCATAGGTTATATTTGGGGGCATTTAAGGTTTGTTTGGTTTTTTGTGTGGTTTTGTTGCTGTTGTTGCTTATTTTTGTTTTGGTTTTTTGGGAGGTTTTGGTTTTAGTGGTAGGAGGGTTTGGGGGGACTAGGTAGAGTCTTTGATGTTTTTCTCAGCAGAGACTGAAGCTATTCAAATGATGCACTGTGACTTCACCTCAAATCAAACCAATAAAATACATTTTATTACACAAATACATCTGACAAAAATCCAAAATCAATAAAATCAGTCATAAATTATATGAAAGGTTTCAGCTACCCCCTTCCTATCCTACAGGCTTGTTATCTCAGGTTTTCACAGCTCCTTTCATAGGTTGCTGTCATGGTGAAGAATGACTGTATGCCTGAGATTACCAGAGGATTGTAGATTTACACTGGTCCACTGAACTTCTAAAATGTATGAGTCATCCATATTTATTAATTAATACTGTGTAGGAGTACTACTGGACGCAGAGGAAAGCCAGTGGTGTCCTAATATCAACGTTTCACATAAAAAAAATTTATCCCATAGGCTAAATTTGTTCCTCAGATGGTTAAAATACAGCAGGGGCAAATTTTGAGTACGGTTTTCAAAAGTGGTAAACCTTTCATCTTTCTTGCGCTCATATTAAACAGCGCTCTGAAATTAAATATTGTTTTGCAACTCGTTGCATTTTGAATGCAGTTAACACAGTGTTTTGGTTTTTAAAAATCCTAACTTTATCCTACAGGGGGTTTGACTGCCTATCTGCAGAGTTTCTGTGTTCATGGCATCACCTGACCTTTTGATCCCGGGGGAATCTCACGATGTCAGCATGACGAGGGAGGTTTCTCTTTGTTCTGATAAGCAAGAACCAAGAGTGAGACTTTGAGGTGCTGAAACAAATACTTCCCACACTGATGGGATTTTCAGCTCGTGCTAGGATCTACTTGGCTCAAGGGATTACACACTGAGCTGCAACCAGGTGTTCAGGTTTTGGTTCCACTTTGACATTAATGAGTAGGAGCATAAGCAGCTGAGGAACCTCAGGAGATCAGGAAAGTTACTACCTCCAGCTGCTCTTCACCTCTTTGTGTTCTCTGACCTGCTACCACCCTCTCAGATCTTCCAGCAAAACTACTAATATAATAATTTCTTTGACTATTGCAGTTAATAAATACCCCACTCTGAGTTCGAGGTGGTTTCGGGTTGGGATTTTCATTTGTTCATTTTTTTGTTTATTTATTTATTACCTGCCTGAAAGGGCCTGATGTGTGGTGGAGCTCTGTAGGCAGATGTGAGGGGGAGCAGATGTCCAGTGGAGATGGCAGATATGTCCCAGCAGAGCCCTCTGCCCACGGGGTAACTCCTGTTCTTTGGTCAGGCCAGCCCCCACAGGTTTTTGCATGCATAAACCGGTGCAAAGATATTTTCTAACCTGGTAGGAGTATGTGAGGCAGGAGTGTGTAATAGTCCTTCTGGCGTGTCAGGTACAATCTGTCCTGTGAACCCCCAGTTATGCAGGCCAGCTAATTTCAGTTTTGGGCAGAACAACTGCTGTCTATACACTGGAAAAATATTCCAAACACCAAATGGATATTTTTTGACAAAATCCATTCTAAAAATTGCTAGAAAAACCAGCCCTGCAGCCACTGTTAGCTTTTGTATGGAGTAACAAAGGTGCTTGTGTATAATTTCGTGTTCAATAATGACATGCTCATTGCTGCTGGGTTTGCTTTCAACAGGTAGCAGCTTGAGGTTGATTCTCTGAGGCTGATCCAGATGGTCAGCCACTAAGGGCTTCTCTGTACAAGAAGTGAGTTCTGTTCAGTGGTTGAGTAAAGCAGAGGGTTGTATGAGGATAGCACGCTGAATAAGGCCAGGAGAGGTTATATAGCCATAAAGAAAACTAATAAGGCATTCTAAATGCTGTGTCTGTTTTCAGGTAATGGTATCTAAATTATTTACTTTGATTGAATAATTGCATTAAATATGAGTATTAAAACTATTGAGGTGTATAATGTGAATAATGGTGCAAAATTGGTTACATGGCTGTAACAAGTATAAACCTCGAGCTAGAAAATTGCCATCCCAGCATGGCCAGGTTTTAAGCAGCCTTATAAAATAGAAGTTAGCAGCTGGCTAGTCTAAAGCTCTGAGTCAGAAGGCTGACCATTATAATTTAGACCCTTTTAGCACATGAGAAAGTAAACATTAGGAGGTAAATTGATCATTTGCCAAACCCACATTTATATTCAGGGAGAGGGAAGTTGTTTTCTTCCATTTTGCTCTTGAAACAGCTTCTACTCTGGATAGAAGATCACTTGTCATTACTGTAGTTTGATTTCTGTTTTCTATTTAAACCATGATCCAGAAAAATTACTGACCTCTGAATTTGCTTCTGAGGGGAAAGAGAAAATTAATATTTTCTCATCACAGTGCTGAGAAAGCAATTAATATTTCACTGAAGCATCTCAGCTCAAGGTTCTTGGAATATTATTCCAAAATTCAAGTTCATTTTTTACTCAGCTCAATCTGTCATGCCTCAAGCCTGATTCAGCAAGGTGAAATTATAAATGTGTTATATACATCATCATTCACACATCTAAAATTTGCAAACATCTAAGCTTTTAACAGCTTATCCTGTGCTAGTCAGTCAAAATATTGCTTATGCTGTGTGTATTGTATATATATATGTATATATCAATTTATACATATAATTTTTTTCCCAAAGATCAGGGACTAGTATGGGGAAGGAGAATGATACCTGGCATCGTGGTACTGTGCTGCATCTCAGTTAATGACACTGGAATGTATTTTCTAATCTGAAATCTTGGTCAAATCAATGCAATCAAACTCACACCACTGAAGTATGTTTTGCTGCAACGATTGCAGCAGAGTGTGCTGCTTTGCAACCTCTGCTGTGAACCACAAACCTTTGATTCCCCTTACTGACAGGTAGGGTCTCTGCTGTGATACAAGTAGACTTCAGAGAGCTGTAGCTAGACAACTGAATGAGCAATGTCAGGGATTTCATTCTTAAGAAATGTTTTGGACATACCCACCTGACATGGATCATTCAAAAAAATGACACAAAAACACTATGTTTTAATTTTTTGTTCCATTTTCAGTTTCTCACATTGATAACACTGTCACAGGGCAATTTACAGGAACTGATGACCAGCTCTCATTGGCAACATTTAGCTTTCCATGGACAGTGAGCTCCTCACAGTAATCCGTCTTGCAAGACTGGCTACCAAGTTATTGCTTAAATAGACAGATTTGCTGGTATGTAGATGCTCCATCAGAAATAATAGCAGCTATTCTTTTTGCCAACTACACCAAGAGATAGACCTCAAATTGATCATTTTATCATGGACAGCATTTTCAAATTCATCTTTGAGCACCAAATTAAACATAGTCTGAATTTTAGAGATCCAGAGCACTTTCAGTTTATGAAGTTGTGATACCAGTGAATACTTAGCAGATTTTAAGAAACCCTACACAAAAATTTTATTTTTTGTACAAAATGGACTTTTAAAATAGGAAAAAATACTGAAAATTTGGTTTAGCATTGTTTGCATTTACATTGATTTCCTCTTTAATTTCAAGCTCATGAATCCTACTGTTAGATACTAATATCTTTCCACAAATAAAGGTAGATAATTACCTATCAGCTATGTAACATTTCCTTTTTTATAGCTTTATTTTTGTTACAGATCTTTAGGAAAATATGTATACAATATGAGATGCATCATCTACATCATTCACATAGCAGATCATCTGATTGCTATGAAAATTTCAGGGGATAGTTACATACATGAATGGATTTGTCAAAAATTACTCCGTTTTGCACAAACCTACAGAACAGGGGTAAGGATATCCCAGTAAGCCATTGCTTTTGAGATGGATGCAGACCCACTAGATTTCCTTTCATGTTCAATTTGTTCATATGTTGTCCTCTAGTATGGTTTTATTTTACAGAGAAATAAACATTTATTTATTTCCTACAGTCTGCTGTAATATCATATTACTAAACAGATACTGTGCAAAAGCATCAAAAGACATCTCTGAAGAGGAAATTTGTCTTGGGGACTGCAAGAAATGCACTGAAGCACACAATGCAGTACAAAAGCGGATACATCTATGTAATTTTTCAAGACAGCAAAACAGATAAACCATAAAATCATGAAAGTGTATTATTAAGAGAAAAATATAGATGCAGAAAAGAAACAATGGATGGACTTTTAGCCTGGCTAGTTGCCGAAGTTAAATATGTGCAATTACTCATTATTATATAAGACACAGAGACATTCCTGATTTTATTGTCTACTCTGTTAAAATTAGTACCAATGTCCCAGCTTGGAATGGCATTGGTATTTAAAGGGTCTTTCTTTGCATTTTCAAAAAGTTGCATAAAAGGTGTCAGATCACACTTCGCAAAACATGAAAAGTAATAACCCAAACAAAAAGACCGCATTGCTTCTGAGTTCCAGACTTTTAAAAGTTCCCAGTACTCTGGGTGACAGGTTTTCCAGGTGTCTGAGCAGAGGTGAAGAGCTCATGCAGTTAATGATGACTGCCAAGAGGAAGAAGCTGTAAAGACCCCATTGAGGCTTTCTGGCCTCAGATGCCTCTGTCATCCCACTCAGATGTGCTGTGAGGAGCCGGCTGCTTGAGCTTCTTTAGGATCACAGGATTGTGGGGTGGCTCATGATAGCAGAGGCCCCAGGAGCCTCTACCCAACTCTGCTCAAAGGGTGAGCAGTGAGGCTGGACCAGGTTCCTGCTGCTGAGTCATTCTTCAGGCAGCTCTAGGAATATGCAATTCTCCTTCATAGTAAAGAAATTAGGTCAGGGGGAGCTGTGAGGACCTGTGGGAACTACCAATTGCAACACTTATCTATTTTTCTTTGAATTCACTCTTGCTGTTAGACTTGCTATTACTTGATTTAGCTTCACTATTTAAAAGTTGTGCTATTGCCATGCAAACATCCGCTGCCTTCTGCCTAAGTGCATCTGATAGGAACTACAGCTCTCAGCCAAAACAAACTGCAGGGTCACACCCATTATTAAACTCATTTATTTTCCTGGAAAGCCTTTGTTCAGTAGAAACTGCTAGAAGGAAAAGGTCTGAAACTTGTTCTTGCAGATACTCTCACTCTTGTTCACACAAACCCTTGAAGGCAGAATACTTCTTCCTATGTAGATGCAGGGGTATAAAAGATGAAGTATTCTTCTTATCCTAAATCTGTTAGGGCAAGAGAGGATATGTTCACAAGGGGTGCACACAGCAGAGCTGTTGCCCTTGCTCCAAGCTGGCAAACCCAAGTCTGATCATCCTTTGGAAGAATCTACCCAGAGCAGGCTACAGGATGGCTGTCCAAGCTGAGCCTGGGGTCAAGTTCAAATTTTAAAAGATTGCAGATTGTCTATTGAAGTAACAGTGTTAAAGAAACTCAATGAAAATTTCATCTTTCCTTTCAGAGTTTCTATTTGCTTTTAACCTAGCCAATTTGTGCTCTGAATTGGTTCTCCTCGCATAGTTATTTCTTACAGCAAAACCTAATGTTATGTCCTGTATTTCACAGCTCCAGTCCTTCAGAGCTTGGCTAATTCCATGACTTGCAGGGTGTGCTGTCTCTCTGTAAGATCATGCTCTGTTTCTGAATGAACACGCAAACTCCAGAAGTCTGTACACAGCCTGCAACCCTTCGTTCGCACCTAATGCCTCTGTTCAAAACGTCTTTTAGACACATTAAGCACAAGCTTAGTGTGAAATGGGTATTTAACAGCCTTGTCAAACTAGAGAAAGGTCTTTTGGCTTCAACGTGGATGAGATTTCACCCTGAGAAAAAACTTGTACATAAGATACTGCAAATCATATTGCACCCTCTGCTAGTTTCCCGCTCATGGGAAGAGAGGGTTTTTACAGCTGCTTCACTGGAGCTGATGGAATGCAGAGAGGCATTCCAGATGAACTGAAAATAATGCTGTTAAAGCGGGCAAAAAGAGGCTATCTGCTTTAAAAATCAGGGCCTTGACTGCTCATATTCTGACCCAAGAATGCCATCACCTTAAGGTGAGAAAACAGCTTCAAAACTCCAGGGCAAAAGAAAGCATTTTCTGCTCATCTGCTTAATGTAGGATGAGTTGACCTTGAAACTTCTAGAACAAGAAAATAAAATACAATATAAGTCAATAGTTCAGTCACTATATTAGCAAAACAGCTGCACCATTTTGGCAATGTCATAGGTTACATCAATAAGGTACTTTCACCTCTATCTCACAGAAATCAGATAGTGATCTGTCTTATTATTAAAATGTTAAAGCTATAAAAGAAGTAGTGAAACCAATATTATACCTGCATAGCTCAGTAAAAATGCCAAAAGGCTATTTCCTGTAATGAGGTATTGTATGTCATCTAGGCACGGTGGGCAAAAACCATAACAAATGGGCCTAAATCAAGCAAACCTTCACTACAGGGTGCCTATGGTGATATTCAAAATATAAGTTTGGTGCCTAATGTGCAATTTAAGTGCATCCATCCACTGAAGTAATAAAAAGAGAATAAGAGAATAAAAAGTTATAAAAAGCTTACGCCCTCAGCACCTATCTGATGGACTGCACGCTTGTAAGATGTGCCTACACACCAGCAGCATGCAAACAAGGGCTGAAATACATATGAAAATATAGCATGCCAAGGGAAGCTATGTCATCTGGAGGTAAGACAGAGTTAACTCACTGTAATGACTCTTATGGCATTGTTGATTCACGTCATACTGGATCATAGCACAAGTTTTACTCTGCCAGAGATCCACTGGTCATCTATTCTCCAAATGCATGTATTCTAGCAAAAATGTTTATTTAGCTGCCTGTAGATCTTGTACCAAATGTATTTAGATATGGTCCTGCTGGTCAAAGACCATAAGACCACTTCCACACATTCACTGCTTTTTATTCTACAGATCAGAGTTTTGCCATAACTAATGAATGGATGCTTAATTCTTCTATTATATTTGGCTCTTGAAGTCAGGTTGTAAATTATTAAGTTGCCATCCATAATGCAAGGACTGCAAAAACTCCTCTAAAAGGAATGCCTTTCCATTTATTAAAGGTGCTTCTCTAAATGCCATAAATAGTGAAATCCCAAACTGCCAGTCAGAAGTGTGACCAGACTACATCTTTCACTGCAGTGTGCACAGCACGAAGTGAGGCCATGGTAATCAGGAGGTAATGTGGTACATTAGACTCGGTACCATGGCCAGAAGAAGCTCATATGGTAATTGTAACCTAGCATGATATTATGGCTGGGGACAGTGTTGTTTAGGAAATCTCTAGTGAAGGTGCTGTTTTCACATAGTGCACTGAGATTCTGCTGTTAAATCATTAGAAAAGCCTGACTGAGTTTTCATTTAATTTCATTTAATTTCATTTCATATCCACTCATATTTGTATCTGGTTTTCTGAAGAGACAACAGCAGCATTATTTAGTACAAGTTTTTTCCTGAAATTAGAAAAGTGAATCCTTGTTTCAAAAATATTTCTTCTTTTCTTCCCCAAAAGTTACTTTCATGGAAGTCATTTCTTCACTGACAGTGTGTTTTCTTCCAGTCATGACAGTTCCTCAAATCATAAAATCAGTGTCAGGATTTCTATTTAAGTACCATTTTCCTATGCTGAATACCTTTAAACCTGTCTGATTAGTTCTATCCAAATGTAGAATAAGGATGAGATTTATTACATTCAACACCTCCATCAATCACAAAGAATCACCTCACTTGCAGCTATTTTTCCCATAAAATGTTTACATTACCTTAAACTTTCTAAGGCACACATCACATCAAGAATTCCCCTCCTATTACTTATTTTTATTCATGTAATTTAAAACTTAAATGGATCAGGTAAGAATTAACATATGAAATTACTGACTTTTGAAGTACCCTGACTGGTGAAGGTTGCTTGTTATTAGTAAAACAAGGCACTGAAACTACATCCTGAAAATGCTGTGCTTCCAGGTCTGTTTAACACCAGTTTGTTGAGTCCTTATTCATTTTTCAGCTGTGAAATAATATCCATTATCTAACCCTAAACTGATGCTTTTTTGTTTGATTTGATTTACTGTTTTAGCTCCAGAAGTGTTCCAGGCTTTTATGGATGGAGGTCCAGGATACTCGTACCCAGTAGACTGGTGGTCGCTAGGAATTACAGCATATGAATTACTGAGGGGCTGGGTAAGAATGATGGAGTTTGTTGTTATCTAACAAAAATCTCAAGTTTGCAGTGCCTCTGAGTGCACTCTTCAGGATAAAATTTGAGTGTACAAGGCCCAGGTCAGGAACACTGTCCTGTTTCTTTGCCAACTGAAAACGCTCTTGGGAAAGTTTCACCCCACACTCAAATACATTATGAAAATTTGCCTCACTTTGGCTAAGGAAAGGCCTCATGTTTAATGGCTTCTTTATAATGCTGAATTGCAAAAAATGGTATTCTTTTTCAATAGAAGTTGAAATAGAAGTTGAGTTACTTCAGACTCTATTGCATCTTTGATTCTCTTGGCTAATACCATAAGAGATCTAATGCAATATTCTGAGATGCTTGGCCCAACTATAGAAAACGCTTATCTGCCAGTGCATTTGTTTCCTATCTAATCAATTATGTGAATAAGCTTAATGAAAAATCTTCCTGAGCATGGTCAAATAGCACAGAAGATAATGGAAAATTCTTTTCCATTTTGATTCAAAGGATTTCAGTCAGATGCTTAAATATTTACTATTCCCCATGGAAAAGAGTAATTTAGATATTATTTCAGGATGATAACATAGCTAAAATAGCTGTTTGAGGGATTTTAAATTATTTTTCATTCCTGTTTTGGAAAGAGGATTTTATTGCATTGCAGTATGCTTTTTGAAAAGGAAGAAGTATTTTTTATATTATGACACTAACACAGTTCTGCTACCTTGTCTTGCCGGGCAATCCATCCCACAAAGATCTCACAATTTCATGTAGGATGACAGATAAAGGAAAATAAAAATAAAGAATAATTGTTATTCCCACTTTTAGATGGAAATCTTAATTTCAGGGTGTCTGTATATTGTTACTTCAGAAGCTACATTTTTCAAAGGCCTAAAATTTGGCCAATCTATTTTGTATTTGCATAGAAATAGCAAAAGTCATGCTCTTGAGATGAAGATCTCTCCCATGCAAAGACTGTTTCAGCTCTCAAAGCAGAGGAGTATTAAACACCTTCCTTAACAAAAACAACGAACCTACAATTATCTTCAATTTTTCTCTACCATAATTCTCAAAACAAAGGGAGTTTTTAGGCTGACTTTCTTCCTGGAATGGCGAAGTTAGTCTGGCAGTGATAAGAATAATACATCCTCAATCCTAGTCACAGACGGTAGTTCTATCTGCACTTACAGTAAATTTAGAGAACATCCTGATGGTTTTATATCAACACTTTCACCAGTGAGTGTCTCCAAGAAAGGAGCGCAATGAATGATTGTTATTGAAAGCTGAACTCCCAAGACTAATCACAAAAGATCACTTTAATGTGACAAATGCACTTTAATAAATGAAAAATTATATAGACTGATATCTATTTGCCAAGATCCATACAGTCTTTCCTGAGTAAGTCAATCTGGCTATGAACAAAACAAAGTTGAGACTGAATCTATTTTTTTGTTTGTTTTTTTAAAATAAAAACATTACCATCTGTACCTGCTCAAGTCAACCAAGCCAGCTGCTTGTTTGCTCCTGAAGAGCAGCTCTTGGCTGCTGAGCAAGCCAGAGGATGGCTTGGCAGCTCACACCACTATAGGGACAAGGAAAAGGTGTATATTTTCTGAATCTTCCTAGACTAGGCAAGGCTTACACTGACACGAGTGATGATAAGAGAAGTAGCAGTGGGTTGAGGAAATGTTGTTAACCCGAGGCACGTTGCTGTCTCAACAACTGCGAGCTCCGAAGCCCCATCTGCCACAGCAGCGCCGTGCAGATGGCCACGAAGGCGCAGTTTGCACACACAGGGCTGCGAGCTCACCCTGCAGGCACGCAGCCCCTGCTCCTCCAGGCTGCCACAGCTCTCTGCCCAGCAGCAAGGAAACAGCCCCGCTGCCACCCAGAGCATGGGCGGGCGCTTGGAGCAGCCCACCCACACCAGCAGCAGCCCGGCGCAAAGAGGGGGCTGTGGCCCGGGCCAGAGGCACAGGACACAGGGCTGCCTGCAGCTGGAGCCTGGGGCAGAGGCACAGGACACAGGGCTGCCTGCAGCTGGAGCCTGGGGCAGAGGCACAGGACACAGGGCTGCCTGCAGCTGGAGCCTGGGGCAGGCTGCTGCACGGGAAAGGCACAGGCAAGCAAGGAAGGAGCGTTAGAAATAAGAAACATCACAAATTTGATTTTCCACCTCGGAGCTGTGCATAGCGTATGACGCTGACGGTCTGAATTCAAGAGGTGATAAGTAAAAGTAAAATGAGTAAAAATGAGTTGTTTTTCATTGAGCTGAAAATTTTTGATTTTATTTGCCTCTACTGCTCAGGGTGCTCAAGGCGCTCAAGGCATTCCAGCCATTCTCACGTCTGGCTTCCTAGTGGTGGGCAGCCAAACAATGCTGTGCTGGAAATGAGGCTGTAGCTACAGGAGCAGGTTGTGTCCAGTACAGAGCTGTCTGCACCATTTTTTGGTTATCCACAGCAGAGCTAACATTTCTCGCTAATTTTTCTCCTTACATTTTTCTCCTTATCCAACTGCTAATAAAATACCTAGCAAAAAAACCCCAAATTCATACAGCTTTGCATCAAACATTGATCTTTTCACCAAGTCCATGAAATTAAACTGTAATTAAAGTGTCTGATGAAAAATGTGCAGCAAGTGTCAGTCTGTTCCTGAGCTATAGACAACTGCTAAAATGCTACAATAAATGTATATACCATGAATTCAGTAGAGAAAAAGAGAAGGAATGAGATAGTAGGCAGTATTCCCAGATTCTGACTTTCACTACAATCTGAACAATTTACAACAAACTTTGATAAAAAACCATGAACAAAAGCAAACCAGATTTTTTTTTCTTTTTTCACAAAATAGAATTGAAGGGATAGGACTTTCAAGTGGATTGAATAGCTGAAAAACGGGGATAATACAGGTATGAAGGGCCTCAAAAGACCAAACTTATAATGGCCATTTATAGTTTGAATTAACTAACAACAATATATAAAATCTCTGCAAATCTCAAAAAAATCAAGATTGCAGAATGTTAATAGTCTTGAAAATAAGGTAAACTTCAGGGATTTTCCTGTGAGGAAAAAGGCATGGGCAGGAACATCCTTAACAGATAAACTTTTAATGATTCACTATTTCTTACAGTTGCTATTTTTAGAGTTAATTGCCATTTTCAACAATTGGTGTACATTCTGTCTCAATGATCCTATTGACCACATTTTTATATCAAGTTAAGTCAGCAGTAGGTTACTTCTAGGTGACAGAAAGCATGTCAAGGCTTCATTTTTAATAACTGTTTTATGGCAACATTACCACAGATAGGGAAAAGCATGACAGACTATTCCTAATGATAATTTTGAAACTGATTCAAGAAAATCATGTATTTATAGCAGACATTTAGGTCCTGTTGAATTCATATGGACATGGTATAGCTAAATGACAACAGGCTAATTTAATGTGAATCAAAACAAAAATATTTAAGCCCTCCTTGAACTTATTTTTAGAACACCCCAGTGCCTTGGAATGGACTTGGTTTCACACATATGTTCAAAGTTAAATATGCGCATGAATCTTCCTAGAATAAGAATATGTCCTGGGTCTTTATGAAGAGTGACTCCAATTCCTTAACAGATTAGATAACTAACACCTAGAAATATTCTTAAATTATAGTCTTCTACCAGTACATACTAGCAAAAGTCAAGGCATGATTCAGATCTTAGTCAAGATAATGAGTGTCTGCCCTTTGCTGTTCAGGATATTGGATTAATAGGTAACTCTGTGTTGTTTATGAATTATGATGCATTAATTTGCACACTGCTGCTAGGATGGCATTTAGCTGGTGATCTTGTATCACATATTTATCACCTGCTGGGTATGAATTAATTCACAAACAATCCACTCTCTGTCCTTGTTTACAAAAATATATTAAGTATAATTATAACAACTGGTTTCAAACATACAAGTATGTGCACAGAAAATGACAATATAAATTTATATGTTGTACTTTTGTTTCCAAATTCTGCATTTTATGAAAGATAAATCTGAGAAAACTTCATGAAAAAAGCACTGCAAAGCCCAGGGCTTTTCTTCATCTATAGAAGAATTTAGGCACTGCAAACACAGGTAATGAGTTAATTTTGGATTTTAAACAAGGGCAAATGAGAAGGATTGCGTTTTCTTTTTTACTGTGATTCTGACATAGACTTTTGTAAGCATTTTTTAGTTTCTTTATCTACTACTCAGTAAAATCAGGATGAAAAATCTCCTTTCAGCCACCTCTTTTTGATTTTGTCCGTTTAGGTCACAAGAACTGATCACTAGTACCACAAGCAGAAAATAGTAAATAATCCACATTTTGCATAGAATGCCCCAGGAACAAAATTATTTATTCATCCCATTTGAACTGATACTTCCTTTCATAAGAGAAAAATTTGCAGAGGAAATGCATCTATGAGTAATTACATTCATTACAACCAAAGAAAAGCACACATGCAAAGGATTAGACTCAAAATTGTTATAAGATGTTTTCGTGGTTTTGATATTTCCAACATAAACAATACTGAGCTCAGGAAAACGTGAATAGTCTGCACTCTTCTATCCATTCTTGCTGACTTGATATTGATTTAATTTTATCCCAGAGGCCCTATGAAATTCATTCTGCCACCCCCATTGATGAGATACTCAACATGTTCAAGATAGAAAGAGTTCACTACTCATCCGCATGGTGCAAGGGCATGATAGCACTACTGAAAAAGGTAAGAAAGCACAAATACCTTCTGTGCTCTGTTCTATTCCCTTCCAGAAGCCCCTCCAATACTGGAAAAGGCATCAGACAAGCACACACATTACATAGTCAACATTTCAAGGATAAGAGAGCAGGGCTTATTTCTAGGCTGTCCTGAATGTGAGTGGTACAGTATTTTCTTTCTAGAAGGTGCTTTATTCTTAGGCTTTGATTCAGGCTTTTCATGTCTTCAAAGAAGTAAAAATTTAATATTTCTTTTATTTTAAAACTGATTCATCAGTGATAGTAAAAGTTTGGGGGTCAGTAATTCCTGCTCTGTGCCCTGGCTCCATTTCCCCTGAGCTGTGAATATGTAAGTCGGACAGAGAAGGAAGGAGCACTCTGCCCCCTGAATTTCTGCTGCATTTTCCATAAAGGGAGATTAGAAATTAAAATAGCCCTATCTCTTCCTGTCCCATGTTGCTATAGTGGCAACAACAAAAGTTGAGCCATTTTGCTGTAAACATCGCTAAGCTACAAGACAGGGCTCTTTCTGAATACATCCGACCCTAAAAATTGTTTTCTTCCTAAAATCCCAGGGGTTTTTTTGCTTTAATAGTCTGGCCACACTGCAAAGATAATCTGTCTATTTTAGGTTTTTCAGATCATCAATACTGATACTTGAACAGGAAATATTTGTGAATGTCTGAATAGAGTAATAAAAAATATATGTCTTTTGCAGCAATTAGCAATCTAGTGTTGAATAGATAGAGCAGAGAGGTGGATAATTTTAACTGCTGCCAGGATGCTTAGTGTAACTGTATCATCCAAAAAATTAAAGATAAAATACAAATTGTTGAGTGGCATTGAACTGTGATGTTTTATTTCACTTGGGCTCTTTTGTATTTGTAAACAGACTTTTGTTGCTAATGCATTTACACACTTCATGCCTGCAACAGTCTTCTGGTGGCAATTAAGTTATCCTTGTATCCTATGAGTTATTGCTTTTAATTTTTTTTTTAATTGGGACTTCTAGCATCTGTTAGAAGATTCCCTAGCCCTTTTCTTAAAAATATGTATCATACAATTATGTGTGTGATACATTTACTCTTATATGTGGCATCCAGTCCCTCAGAAAATGCCTTGTACTTGATCACAGCTCCTCACTAAGGACCCAGAGTGCCGCCTTTCAAGCCTTGCAGACATCCAAAACTCTCCATACCTAGCTGATGTCAACTGGGATGCTGTTCTAGAGAAAGCTGTGACCCCAGGCTTCGTTCCTAATGTAAGTCGATATTCCAGGTGAAGAGCGTTTGCAAATTCTGACTTTAATTATCACTGCCATTTTACTTGTTTATGCTTGTATTTATTGTTTTTCAGCGATTTACTTTGGATTCTATTTTCATTTACTCAGTCACAGCTACAGGAGAATCCCTCCCATTTCAATAGATCACAGCAAAAACTAATTAACCTTAGTTCACTTTTCGTTCCCTTTCAAATAAAAGAAAACTATTTCTAGAGTTTGCATTTCAGCTGTTAGAGCAAATGATTGTCAGAGTTTACTCTGAGACAAAGAAAACCAAGAAGACTGTGTGGCTGTGAAAGTTAGGCATTTGAATAACATTTGGAAAACTTTTTAACATCGCAGTGTGCTGCTACTTTTTTACTTAAAAAATAGTGTTCCAAAAGTCTGACCTATTTCCTTTGTGACGGTTCCTTACAATAAAACATTCAGACGTGTGAGGGAATCTGGTGGCTTCTTTTTTACTGTGGTCCCATTTTGTTGGTATTTTCTGGGTATTTCCATTTTGATCATTTTCAAGTTAAATGTATTTGAGAGCCATGAATAAGAAGTAATAACTGTGGTGTTAATATGCTTCTTCACTTTTTTCAGTCATATCACACTATGATTCTTCTCCAAACAACATATTTGTAGCATACCAAGATTTGTTTCTGTTTTGTTGGGGGTTTTTTTTATGCAACTGTAAATAAAGATGAGGAAGGTGCAATAGATAGACCCTGTCTTCGTCCGGGTGCACATTAGAGTCCATGATAAACATGATGGGGACAGGATCCAGCGTTTCAGAAGCTGAAGGTGAGAGAGTGTTGCCTAATGGAGCAAAGGTGGACAGGTGGGTTGCCAAGACACTGCTGGCAGTGCTTGCTGGACTTCTTGGCACCTGACCAGAGCCTCTCTGGAAGTAACATCCTGCAGGAGAAGAAAGCGGTGGGTGGGCAAGCAGGCCTCCCTCAGGGAACTGGGGGAAAGACCAGAAATACGGCGGGTAACTAGCACAACAGGAGAAGGGAAAGGCAGGCCCCTCTTACAGGCACTCCAGGGCAACGTTCACCTGGGGGAAAATCCCTTCCTTTCACTTTGTAGCTCAGTGCTAGTGCAAGATGCAAGTTGGAGAGGTGAATATCATATCTACCAGGCCAGGAGTTTTTCCCTCTTACTTGATGTCCAAGCAGCTGGAATAATTGCTATGCCATGCCAGGATCCTCTCCTACGCTCTCTCAGGTTTCTGCCCTAAGCAAAGCACTGCCGAACAAAACTCCTTCCTGGGCTGGTGGACTGTGAACTCCATTCTCCTGGTGGTGTGGGTCTACAAGATGAGTGAAGACTGACTTTCCTCTTTTCCTTTTTTCAAGTTCAAGCTGCTCTTTGAGATACCACAGGTGTGCACTGACTTCTCAGGCAAAACCGAACTGATTATTTAGACGTCCTACTCCCGCCTAGAAGTTTAATCCACAACTGTCAGCATGTGGAAAACTTCACAACACGGTATTTTATAAGGGAGATCCATTTCCCAATATCCAAAGGTACAACATACCTGGGGATCCAAGAGAGACTCAGATTCTGCAGAGACAGCTTTTCTTTCCACATTTGGATTCACCTTATTTGTGTTTTTGCAGGCATCTATAAAACTGAAGGGAAAATCTGTATTATTTGAAACAAAATAATATTCTATATTTAAAAGCAAATAGGAGTAAAATGTTTCATTTATCTATCCAGATTAATCTGAAAGTTCCATTACTCTTCTGTGAGGAGTCTGATATCGACCAGGGCTTGTTTCACCTGGTCGATCAAGTGTGTCAGGAAAAACAGTGAGGTGAGAATCGAAGTGTCTTTTCTAGCACAGTATTTCTTTTTGTAGAAACTTTATTGTTTCATGAGACCAAGTTTGGTCACATATTTTCCAGAAATTTTCTCTTTGCTGCACCAGCAAAACTTACACTGATTAACTGGGGCCACACAACAAAATATTTCTTGTTTTTCAACCTTTGGTGAGAGGGTGAACTGGGGCCCTGTGACCTGCAGAGTGTTTTGAAAGTAGAGAGTTTTATAAATTTTGACAGCTTGTCATGACTGTCAGGAGCTTGCCTGCCTTCTGTAGCTAAGAGGGCACATGGGAGGCCTGTGGGAGCAATATCCTATAGCTTAATTTCTCCCTTATTGTTTGATTCCATAAACATAGTTCTTACTTAACTAGCACGTGTGTTTCTTTATGGCTTAGTTAATTTCTTCATATTCAGCTTGGAGTCATAAATTATTAGTAGGGTTTTTAAAAATATAATTTACTTTTATTTTTAAAGCTTCACAATTAAAGTGATATCTTTTTTAAATACTCACACAAATCTCAAAATTATGCATGGCCAAGAAAGGAGCATATATTGATGAAACCTAAGGAAATATTTATTTATTAATAAATATAAACAAACTATAAACTTCCATTAATAAAAACCAAATACACTTTACTAAAGCTGGCTGGATAATATGCAGGAAAATGCATCAGATATCTAAATATTATGGTCTGACTATACAGAATTCGCTAGGAATGAAAATGATGGAGTGATCTCTAAACCAAATGTTTCATTGTAGGACACCACAAATTATACCAGTAGTTTCTGACGTGATTTTACTGCTTAGTGTCTTTGTTACTAAAAATATCTGTCATCCATATATGACTTATTTTAGTACTTCCACCTTGACAGTGACAATGGTGTGATTGATCTCTCAGAAGTCCCAGAGGAAAACAGGCTGCTTTTAACATCTTCCACAACACAATTCAAATTTTTTGCAAATTTTTTGTACAGGACTTCCTGGTATTTTAAAATTAAAAGAATCTTAAAATTTGCTTCATGCATCACAAATTAACATAACATTTTTTAATGGAGAATCCAAAATATTTAAATAGTGTGTGTAAGTAAGGAAAATCTTAATAAAATGGATAGAAGAGGAAAAGAATAATAGATTAGAATGGAGCTTATAATTGGGAAAAGCCAAGGATTCACCAAGGACAAATGGTACTTTCCAAACTTGATCATATGCAATGACAAAGGAACCTGTTCAGCTGATATGGGGCAAGTGGTGGTCCTTGTTTACCTGGATTTCTCCAAGGCTTGTGATGCCGTTTCCCACAGCCTCCTTTTGGAGAAATTGATGTGTTATGGTACAGACAAGTGATCCATGTGATGGGTGGGGAACTGGCTGATGGGCTGCACCCAGAGGGAGGTGGAAAGCAGCTCCTTCTCAAACTGGCAGCCCATCACAAGTGGGGTCCCCCAGGGATCGATATTGGGCCCAACACTGTTTAATACCTTAACAAGTGATTTAGATGATGGGATCAAGTGTGCCCTGAGGAAGTTCCCTGGTGATACCAAACTGAGTGGGGAAGTGGGCACTATGGGAGAACCACCCTGCAGGAAGACCTGTGGAGAAGTGGGCTAACAAGAACTTTATGACGTTCAACAAAACAAAGTGTAAGGTCTTAAACCTGGGAAACATAGTCAAGGGATGTAGCCCAGGGTGTGATCTAACCAGCTGAGGAACAGCTCCAGCACCTCTGGAGGTCCAGGTGGGCAACAAGCTCAGTGGGAGTGACCAGGGTGCTTCCACGGCAAAGAAAGCTGATGGGATGTTGAGTTGCATCAACAAGCACATCAAGAGCAGAGATAAAGTCACTACCCCACTCTACTCAACACTTGACAGGCCATACCTGGAATACTGTGTTCAGTTTTGATGCCCACTACACAAAAAAGATATGGAGAGGCTGACTGGAGACGGTCCAGAGAAGGGCCACAGAGATGATCAGAGGAGTGGGAAACAGGCCATAAGAGCAAAGGCTGAGAGAACTGGGCTTGTAGAGCCTTGAGAAAAGAAGGATTAGGGGAGATCTTACCACCATGTCCTATTATTTAAAGGTTAGCTACAAAGATGGAGACTCCCTTTATACAGGGAGTCACATGGAAAAGACAAGGGGTAGTGGGTACAAGTTACTCCTGGGAAGATTCCAGCTGGACACAAGAGCAAAATTTTTCCTAACAATCAGCCATTTCAATAATCTGCCAGTGAAAATGGTGGATTCCCCAAAACTGAACACTTTTAAGATTCAGCTGGACAGGTTGCTGGGCCACCTTGTCCAGACTAGGTACTGTGGTTTTGCCCAGAAAAGTTTGACCAGATGATCCTTGAGATCTTCTCCAACCAGGGATTCTATAATACTGGGAACCATTTTTAAAATATATATGCTGTTAACCATATATACAGAGCAACCAAGGCTTGCTCCTTCCTTTTTTTCATGGACAGCATCTAAGTAACTGAATTCACTGCAACACTTCAGAAAATCAGATTTCAACAAGGTCTTAGAGGTACTCCCCATCTGTTTTGCACTATTACAGGTGCCATTTATGGTCCACAGCACTAACTGATATTCTGATGAAGACCCAGGGCCAGATTAATCTCTCTCACTGGGGTAACATAACTTTAGTCACTCTAGAAGTATATCTGTTTAAAACTAGAAAGTGGATCTAACTCTTTATAATTGCTTTATAATATGATTTTTATCTTATCTCCCTTATTTAAAGTTCGAGCATCACTCCCGGCCTAAAAAGACAGTTTTCATTTTACAGATGTGATTGAGGAGCTGGTTCATTATTACTGCTATTAACACTTGCCAAGCAAACTAAAAAACCACAACGATGCTTCAAAGAGTAACTTTGAATCCTTTTGTACCAGAAAGGAAGACTGAACTGTGATCCCACATTTGAACTTGAAGAAATGATTTTAGAGTCCAAGCCTCTCCATAAAAAGAAAAAGCGACTTGCCAAAAACAAATCCAAAGATGGAGCCAAGGAAACCTGCCCACTGGTAAGATGGGGACTGACTGCAGTCAATGTCATTTTGCTTACACTCTAATAGGCAAACTCGGTTAAGTTCAGTTTTATCACCTCTGAAAATAGACTCAACCTCTCTGTCTGTCATTTTATACATTGCATAATTCATCTGCAAAACAAGATGAAAAGCAACCATTTATTTCGGTCAAATAGTAACAACATGTTTAAGCTATAATAACTCTTAAGATTTTCACAGATGCTCATTTAAAGTATGAAAAAATATTGCCGGTTGCCCAAAACACTTCCCACACATGTACAAAGAGTTACAAAGAGTATTTATACACTACTACTACCAAAAATGAAAAGTATGCAGTGAAAAGGCTTGTTATTTATAAATATGTTAAAGCTGTCCCTTCCACTCTTGACTAATGTGTCCCATGTAGAAAGATACAATGTATGAACAGTCAAGAGTACTGAGAAGATTAATAATAATTTCCAGACTTGAATTATCATTTCAGTGAGGTTTTATAAATTACATTGCTACTCCTAATGATTTTGAATGTTCATGTAAGCTGTTCTTCCTAGAACTATCAGATGTAGAAATCCTCAGGAATTCTTTATGGGGAACTTCTTCCAAAAGAATGAGATTGATTGTGCTATCACAGCCCAATTTAATAAGTCTTTGAAATGCCTCTTGATAGTATTCATTCATAAGCCTTTTTGTTCAGTGTTGTTTGTGTTGTGATTTTTGTCTATGATTTCTCATCATTTTTAATCAACCTATTCATGCTGTTTTTTAAAGAACGTACACCTGCAGCAGTGCTTGGAAACCGTTAGGAAAGAATTCATCATATTCAACAGAGAGAAGTAAGTGCATTTCTTAATGCCTCTTTAGCATTCAGTACTAAAATTAAATTGAGAACTATTTTTTTTCTCACAGTGTAAGGGAAAGTGATTAATGATCACAGCAGCAGAGCCTATAAGACTGGATTTCCATTGATTTCTTCCTCTTATAGTCTCTGGTGTGATGCTTTTGTAGTTCTTGCATCTTTGCAAGCAAGCAGAAGACCTTGTGATGAAAGTATGTTAGAAATATAAGGTAAATGTTACTGAAACTCCCCAGAGAAAATGCCAGTAATTAAACAGAGGAATACAACACAAGGCACTGCTTTTTCACAACTCAAACAAAACCAAGGGAAGTCATAACTCAAGAAATTTTAATGATACGAACTGCATTGTTCTGACTAGGAAACACTGTTTGTACTTCCCCACTATTAAAAAAAAAAAGATAGAAAAGTGTATTTCAACATTAACTATTTCAACAAAGCCAAGTATCACACCTATAACAGACATGAAACAAGAACTTGTAATCTAAGGGTCAGTCAGGGTTCACAGAAGCACAAGATTGATTCCCAAGGATATCAATAATCTTCCTGGTTCAGTTAATGCACTGCATTTCTAGTAATTTACTGCCTTTGAGCTGCAGACACTATGAACCCCTTTGTATTAGCAGATATGCCTCATAACAGTGGAGTTGTTTGTGTCTTTGTTCAAATTATTGCATTTCATTCAAGTATATTCCATGTTTTTATTTGACCTAACTATGTATGCACGCCTTTCTAATAGAGTTGTGAGATGTTAAAAATTAGTTTAAAAGTTGTGAATATTTTACTTAATGCATACAATGCCGGTAATTACTGTCTCTGTAATTAAAACCGGGAAAGGAATTGTCAGCTTTGCACAGCTCACACAACAGCACAAAGGAAATGAAATCATGATATACCTTTCTTCCTGTTGCAATCTGTGGGACATTCCTATGACTGATACTGAATGCTCACAGAAACTAAAAGGTCTTAGAAAGAAAAGGAAGGTCCAGCAGATTCCTCTAGAGAGGGGTACACACTGCCCTGATCCAAAGTAAAGTAACCTCTGAAAGTCCTTTTGCAGGATTTGTTTTCTATTCTTAAAAGTGTCAGTGTAGTCTGCTAGTTTTGAACATATAAACAAAGTAAACTCTGATATACAAATTATCCACACACTGATTAGCTGGAAAATAAGATCTGAAGCAGGTTTCAGGGATCTGTTTGGCTCCTTTTGGTGGCAAAAAAATTTTTTTTTATTTTAATTCCTTTTCTGTATATAGATATTTTATTATATCCAGAAATGCAGCACCAAACATTCTGCAGTATCTTAATGTGTATTCCCATAGACTTGCCAGCAATTTTTCAAGAATTTTATCTCATCTAGAAGCTGTAGGTTACATTTTCAAATTTTCTTTTTTTAATTTTGTGTGTGTGTCTGTGGTGGGGAAGATTGTACAGATAAAGCCACACTGTTTTCTTGTAGCTTTATTAAAAGCTGAGCACAGATTATTTTGCTATTTTTGTGCTGTTATCATTAAAC